>JAVTVY010032596.1:0-14432 GCA_036873755.1 Hanleya hanleyi
TCTTTCACAGATTTCGAAGGGTATACAGTTCTGGTGAGAATGAACGCAGCCTTTATGATCAGCGATTGAACGATAATGTAGGCCACCGAACAGGTTTTGTGGAATCAACATTTCTGTAACACTCCTCCCTTGACTGGAGAGATTTTATCGGACATGTGCAGTACGGAGAACGCTATTTGTTGCATACATTCGCTTATCGTGGCAGTCCGTATAATTTGTCAATTTTTGTGTTTGGTTTCGTGAGAGAGGACGACAATGGTTTTCATTAGTGCAAAACTCCCGCTCCCCGACCCCAACAGTGAAAGCTGGTGGATGAAATTGTACTCCACGGGAACGGTTGGTGATACGCATATTTGTTAGCATACGAATGCATCGTGATGAAGGCTTCAATGGTGTGTTATACCCACCTAGGAAAAAAACAGCCCCAGATCATCTGGACTAAACTCTTTATCAGGTAAGCTAGACTTTAGTACTATACTTGCGTTGAAACCCATGCAGACAACCGATTCCAATATTTCAATGCATTGGCAACATAGCGTCGCACGAAATATACGCGCCCCTGTTGACCAGGATTTTTTTATACTCCCACAACAACAGACAATTTGAAGACAATTTTCTAGCGGGTGTTTTCTTGAAAATAATTGCTGTAATATTTTTGTGGACGCCTAATATAGAGGAGAAAATGGCAACATTGTGACCAAACCATAACAGTTGACAGCTGTAAAAATAGATACCGTGGCATAAATTAGAGAGAGCATTTCAGTACATCTCAAAAAAATGAAACCTGGATGGGTATCCTTCATCTCGAGGGGACGCAAGTTCGATTCTTGCTTTCATTATGTGAGTATGTGTTGGACATGTGATCTTTAAATTTTATTATCATCAATACACCTAAACGGTATAGTTCAACCACACCCCAGCCCAACCGATGCCCCTTCATGAATGCTTCACATTGATTAAAATGGCGGCACCTCATTTTACACACACAACACCACAAGCCGCCATTTTGAACCCACACCCACTCACCCAGGTCAATCAGTGCACTGGGGGGACAAGGGGAGGGAGGAGGGAAATGGAATAGCCAAAAAAAAATTTTTTAACATTTAATAAAAAAGGAAAAAAAGATTCATGGAGCCAAAAAAAATCTTTTTCATTTTCTATGTTTTTTTAACAATTAAAAAAGGGTTTGAAAAAAGGGAAAATGGGGGAGAAGGGGGGGACAAGGGAGTAAGCAAGGTGGATGGAATAGCCCCAATTTTTTCTTTAATAATGGACCCATGGGGTCGAGTGAGGTACCAAATTGAAGCTTATGTGAAGGGGCATGTAATGGGTTGGGTATGGGATTGAACTATCGGCCTTCTGCGCATGCGCGGTAGGCGAAAGGTATGGAAATAGACGTTTTGGAGGTAGGAGATAGCCAAAAAAATTTTTTTTTTAAAATGGACCAATGGGATCGAGTGAGGTATCAAATTGAATGTCAGGTGAAGGAGCATCTAATGGGCTGGGTGTGGGGTTGAACTATCGGTATTCTGCGCATGCGCGGCGGCCGAAGGGTATGGAAATAGCCTTTTTTGGAGCTAGGAGAGCCCCTAATGGACCAATGGGATCGAGTAAGGTATCAAAGTGAAGCTTATGTGAAGGGGCATCTGATGGACTGGGTGTGGGTTGAATTAGGGTGATTCTGCGCATGCGTGGCGGCCAAAAGGGTATGAAAATAGCCTTTTTGGAGCTAGGAGAGCCCCTAATGGACCAATGGGATGGAGTGAGGTATCAAAGTGAAGCATAAGTGAAGGAGCATTTAATGGACTGGGTGTGGGGTTGACATATCGATAAAAAATGGATATGACCTTGAACTGATCACGTGACCTCCCCGTGAGGAAAAAAACCCAGAACCAAGTCAGTACATGCATCCCATAGTCCCAGGTCACGCGGAAAAACCCCAGAACCAAGTCAGTACATGCATCCCATAGTCCCAGGTCACGCCCGATTCACGCAGACCGGAAGTGACGTCATACACCTGCGCACAACCGGGATGGAAAAAACCCAGAACCAAGTCAGTACATGCAACCACACACGACACAAAAAACGGCCGCCATCTTGGACCCATCCATCTTGGTCCCACGTCCTACCACACACGACACAAAAACTGGCCGCCATCTTGGACCCATCCATCTTGGTCCCACCTCCTACCACACACGACACAAAAACTGGCCGCCATTTTTGGACCCACACCATCTTGGTCCCACCTCCTACCACACACGACACAAAAACTGCCCGCCATTTTGAACCCACACCCACTCACACCAGTGCACTGATTGACCTGGGTGCAAAACCGCTATTTCCATACCCTTGGGCCTCCGCGCATGCGCAGAATGCCGATAGTTCAACCCCGCGCCCAGCCCATCAGATGACCCTTCATGAATGCTTCACTTTGATACCTCACTCGACCCCATCGGTCAACTAGGGGCTCCCATAGCTCCAAAAAGGCTATTTTCATACCCTTTTGGCCGCCGCGCATGCGCAGAAGGCCGACATGTCAACCCCACACCCAACCCATTAGATGCCCCTTCACCTAAGCTTCACTTTGATACCTCACTCGACCCCATCGGACCATTTTATCTAGGGACTACTTTTTCTCCGCGGAAGCTTTTTCCCGAGACCGAATCACCGCCAAAATCACGGCCAAACCGCATCACCGCGCATGAATACATTTTTTTGGCCGGAACTTTTTTTTTTCTGCCGGAACTATGCACTCATTGACACCGGTGTCAATGAGTGCACTAACGACACAAATCCACACACGACACAAAAACTGGCCGCCATCTTGGACCCACACCATCTTCGTCCACCTCCTATCACACACGACACAAAAACTGGCCGCCATTTTGAACCCACACCATAAAGGACACAAAAACGGGCCGCCATCTTGGTCCCACCACGGTCGCCCAAACATTGTAGCGATCGGGTTGCAACATTGTTGCAATTCTATAAAGGACACAAAAACTGGCCGCCATCTTGGACCCACACCATCTTCGTCCACCTCCTATCACACACGACACAAAAACTGGCCGCCATCTTGGACCCACACCAAAAAGGACACAAATACTGGCCGCCATTTTGAACCCACCCCACTCACTATAGGCCACGCCTCCTCATCACGCATGCGCACCCCCCAATATCCCCCCAAAACAGGTCGCTGTGACGTAAAAACAGGTTCTCGCGCATGCGCAGTGGGGGGCTATAGCCCTTATTTACGCGCTACCTACTACTAACGTTCCGTCATTGTAGTGTTAGTCTCGGGTAAGCGAAGATGCAGTTATTGCGGATATCCTCCTATCTTTGACAGGTACCAAAATTCTGCCATATCCTTCTAGCTATAGCATTCGGATGTGATCCGGTCCTGTCTTTATCGTGTTATGAAGGCTTTACTTTGACATTGTAGGCTGATATAGGAATGATACAGATTTACACCGGACTGCATGGCCGTTGCCATAGATCGACTGTTTTCCGTGTTTAGACCCCTGACATATCATGTAAGCGAATATTCAATACTTCTGAAAACTGTGATACTGGGAAGCGTATGGGTTCGGTCGCTCACTATCTGTATTCGGAGAAAGATCCCCGTCACATCTGTCTAATACAGAGAGACTTTAGCAGTAGTTATCAAATAGCGTGTACACCGACGTCGACAAAATGATGCAACGACCAAACTTCAGCAAAGCAATGCCTCTCTGGCTTTAACATTTTTTCTGGTGCATTTAAGTTACCTGTGTTATTTGCCGATTATCGTCCAATATGTATTCTTCACGGATAATCTTGCGGTAAAGAGACTACCTGGCTTCAGTGTAAGCGCTTACACAATGACAGCATTTCTCTATCAGTTTAATACCGTCATTGATCCCCTTATCTTCGCCTGGAAAATCCGCCCCATTCGAAACTATATATGGTCTCGTTTGTCAAAGGGAGATCGGGGGCCATATAGATGAATAGGGGATAACCAATTTCACGTCATCACAGCCAAGGCCTGCTCGGACAATTATCATTAAACGTCTTGATCTCCGAGCACAAGAATGGTATCGTACAGTAGTGAAATGACTCAAATGTATCATGGATGTATTGTACACTCAGTTTTATAATTTCTTCAAGAAAACACAGATCAGACATATTCTCGTGAATTGATTAGGCGATTTGTTTCAAAATAGGAGTAAAGTGATAGACTTCGATATGAGTTCCCTCAGCGATAACAAATGTTTACGTTGAGCAAAGAATATTGACTTGAATTATACGGGCAACCTAGACAACCGAGATTGATGACCGAAATTCAGATGAAGCATAGTTCATACGGTATCTGAGAAGGAGTAAAAAGAACTGTATTTAATTGTACATTAAAGAAAGAAAACGTTCTGAACACACGAACTTATTTGTTTGCTTCCTCTTACCGCTGGAGGGTGACTGTTGCATATATGAACCCGACGTATGTTTCGCATAATGTAGTCACCGTTTCAACGATGTAGTATTACTCACATCCATTACAAAGAAGAAACATCAATCAAAATCCTATAATAGCAGTTCATATATTGTTGAATTCATAGGAAACACAATTAGGCTCGGTGAAATCCGAAGAACGAATTTAAGACAAGATGAACAAAAAGATGCAGAACTTGATTATCTGGTCTTGAATTCCTCTTTCACATTCCATCTTTTTCATCTTTAAGGCAAAGATTGCGATCATCTTGTCTTGAATTCCTCTCGAATCGCCATATTTGTATTACATAAATAGTCAAATCGGGGATGGATTTGGCGCTATAATTAACCTGCGCCTCAGACTGGGAGGCTGTTTTTTTCCCTGCTGATTACCTTTGCGTCCTTGAATGTCATCTCACAAAGGCCCATATTCCATTCAAGCTTTCCTCTATTAATCTGAGTGTCTGGAAATAAATTAATGCTATTCGGAATATGAATGTAGATAAAGGATAGCGTATGACTGGGCGCTGCTGGCCTTTTGGTTCTTAATATTTTGATATCAATAGAGTCCATCACGTCAGCCTGGTAATTTCTCCGGATTAAAAGATTTGCTTAACTCAAACAACCTTTCACTTCTAAGCCTGTGTTCACGAAAACTGATCGTAGATATATTAATGTCAGAAGCCATGCAGCATTCTTTATCTCTACTACATACAAGAGATAGCATTGTTTATAGAGTTGCTTGAATTTCTCATTAATAATATCTATGATAAGATAGATAAGATAAATTTATTAACGTAGGCATTATGTCCTCAGGGGACTAAACCACGTAAGTAGTAGCGAGAGGGTGAATTGATGTCCCTTGACCTTTGACCTCAGAAATTTGCATATTGAGGGAAAAAGCTACCTCCAAACACAGAAGAGTTCCAATTTTTGCTTTGACAGCCAATCAGAAGCGAGTATTTTGACCTCGGCTGGGAAGGCAAGGTCACATGACTTTTGACCTCGAATTCCTCCGCGGTGATGCGCTCTGGCGGTGATGCGGTCGCGGAAGAAAGCTTCCGCGGAGAAACAGTAGTCCCTAGACTGGAAATACGCTGCATGGTCCGATTGGGTCGAGTGAGGTATCAAAGTGAAGCATTCATGAAGGGGCATCTGATGGGCTGGGTGTGGGGTTGAAATATCGGCATTCTGCGCATGCGCGGTGGCCAAAGGGTATGGAAATAGACGTTTTGGGATCTAGGGGAGCCCCTAATGGTCCAATGGGGTCGAGTGAGGTATCAAAGTGAAGTATTCGTGAAGGGGCATCTGATGGGCTGGGTGTGGGATTGAAATATCGGCATTCTGCGCATGCGCGGTGGCCAAAGGGTATGGAAATAGACGTTTTGGGATCTAGGGGAGTCCCTAATGGGCCGATGGAGTTGTATGAGGTATCCATGTGAAGCCTATGTGAAGGGGCATCCAGTCATGGGTGGGTGCATGTAAAATTTTTCCTGAAAAAAAAAAACGGAACACGGACTTTATCGAAAAATCCTGGAAAATGCCTATATGGGGTATGGGGGTATATAGGTCGCCGGGCTTAACGGGGCTTGCCTATCAATAGAGTTATCTCCCCTAGTTCCAGGGTGGGTGTATGTAAAATTTTTCCTGAAAAAATACGGAACACGGACTTTATCCTAAATTACGGGAAAATGCCTATATGGAGTATGGGGGGTATAGGACCATCCTGGGAAACCTACTTCTAGACATTTGCGGTATGGTTGTTTGGATTTGTTTTCTTAGTCTCGTCAAGACAAACATGATAGGAAGTGTCCCGGCACGAAACGGTGAAATTTTTGAAAAAGTTCAGGGAGACCCATATAGACCCATATAGTCCCATACTGGGGTATAGGACCAATGTTTGTCCCACTGGGAAACCTACTTCTATACATTTGCGGTATGGTTGTTTGGATTTGTTTTCTTAGTCTCGTCAAGACAAACATGATAGAAAGTGTCCCGGCACGAAACGGTGAAATTTTTGAAAAAAGTTCGAGGTCTGTCTATAGCCCATATAGACCCATATACGGGTTATGGGGGTATAGGACCAATGTTTGTCCCACTGGGAAACCTACTTCTATACATTTGCGGTATGGTTGTGGGGTCTCGTTTTCTTAGTCTCGTCAAGACAAACATGATAGGAAGTGTCCCGGAGCGAATCGGTGAAATTTTTGAAAAAGTCACCGAGACCCATATAGACCCATATAGTCCCATACTGGGGGTATAGGACCAATGTTTGTCCCCCTGGGAAACCTACTTCTAGACATTTGCGGTATGGTTGTTTGGATTTGTTTTCTTAGTCTCGTCATTTAGAACATGATAGGAAGTGTCCCGGCACGAAACGGTGAAATTTTTGAAAAAAGTTCGAGGTCTGTCTATAGCCCCATATAGACCCATATACTGGGATATAAGCCCAATGTATGTATAAATCCATACGGGGTGGACATGTTGGAGTCTAGGTGAGTCCCTGGTGGTCCAATGGTGTCATATGAGGTCTTATTTTGAAGCTCTCATGCAGGAGCACTTGACTACACTAATGGTTCGTACGTTGTCAATAGTCTGCGCATGCGCAGCCTGGCCGTAGTAGAGAAAGCAGGCAGTTTTGGGGGTGTGTGTGGGTGTGTTTGGGTTAGAGATGGGCTATTCACGGTTTGAATGGGTCGTGTGAGGTATCCATGTGAAGCCTATGTAATGGAGCATCTGATGGCGTGGATGTGGGGTAGAAATAGGGTCATTCTGCGCATGCGCGGTAGCCAAAGGGTATGGAAATAGACGTTTTTGGGGTCTAGGTGGGCTCCTCATGGGCCTATTGTGTCGAGTGAGGTATCCATGTGAATCCTAGGTGGGGGACCATCCACCTGGACTAACATTCACGTGGGTTGGTGGGTCTGCGCAAGTGTGTGTGTGAGGTCACTTCCGGTTTGTGTGAATGCTCAAACACTACCTCCAACTTTCCCGGCCCGGCCCGGCCCGGCCCGTTCCGGCCGCAGCGCGCGCGCGCGAGGGTTCTCCGGAAGTGCGCGTCATCACCGGCAGTGCGCGGAAGCATGTCGGATCAAAAGGTCAAAGAAAAGGGATTGTAAATTAACCTGGGAAGGATGGGCAGTTCCATTTGGACCAATCAGCAGTCGAGAAAAAGAGCCAATGAGCGATCGATAAAAGAACCAATGGACGGGTACTAGGTACACGTCTACGCCTCCATCCGGGTACTAGGATGCTTTCGCCTACGTCCGCGCCTACATCCGGGTTGTTCTCAACATCCGGGTTTCCCAGTGGGTTTTTCCCGTCTTCCATCTGGGTACTGTGGTTTTACATCCGGGTTCTCATCTTACATCCGGGTTTTTCCATATTTAAAAATACATAGAACTTATAGTAATAAACTTAATCTATACGTGTTGAACGAGTCTTCACTCACCGTCTTCCTTTACACGCACCTCAATGAAATGCCCGCTCCAAACCTAGACCAAAACACGTACTTGGTCTGTGGGCTGATTTCATTGGCTCTCTATTTTACTATAGTGCGCTTGCATTCTAACATTGATGGGTTACATTTTGGCCCCACCCTACACCACTGATTTGAGTTTGACTGAATCTCCACATTGGGCATTTATGCATTATGAATAAAACACACAAGACAGGGTTTTTTGGTGAGATCTCATTTTTTTATTCACTGAACAACAACAACGTGAGAACAACCGCGTGAAAACTGAAGCCCAGAACAAGGGGCTTGTACATTGAAAGAACTGAAGCCCAGAACAGGGGGCTTGTACATTGAAAGAACTGAAGCCCAGAGCAGGGGGCTTGTAAACTTAAGCCCAGAACAGCGGGCGTGTGTACATTGAAAGAACTTAAGCCCAGAACGGGGCTTGTACAGTGAAATGATGGGCGGCCCAGTCATATACGAGTACATCGCGGTCCTCGGCCTTGGGGTACTCGTCAAACATCTGTACGATGGTAGATAAGGGTCTTCCCGGCATCGATGGTACAGGTAAAACAAGCAATATTGTCCGCACACGCTACTGGTCAGGCTTTGCAACGTTTGACTGTTCCAACACCACGTCTCTGTGCCTTGATACATGAAGTCTGTTAAATCGGGATGGAGGGGTGGCAGGCCGTACGGGTCAAAGTATTCGCCCTGCTGTTCTGTCGAGTACACGCCCACCCAATGTTCACCGTAAATTGCCTTGCTTGGCGAGGGCCAGCTGATGGTCGTTCTCTAAGGTAGGGGTCAAATCGAAACAGAGCAACGTGTATCCGTTCCCGTAGTCCTCCCGACTGATGAAATTCTCTTCGTCCTGGTTGATTTGACCGGTGGCTGTAAACAGGCTCTGATAGGCTCGAATGAAATTCGCGCGCCCAAAGTTCGGTGTTAAGGCCGTGGCTGGCACCTGTTGTCCATCCACATGCAGGGCCACACAATTGATGCAGAAATGTTTAAAGTCAAACGGATTCTCTGGGTAGGCTCCGCTGAAACTGGTATTTTCTACACAGGCCAGGATCAATCGTTTGGGTAGTTCCCCCAGGAACAGGTTTTCTTTGTTGGCGCCCATATTTCCAGCAGGCACAGAGAACACTTTGGTTTGTACACGTCGGATAGGGTACTGGGCTGGTTTTGTTTCCAAGGCTTTCATGTGTCCCAATTGAACGGCTGGATTCGGTTTCATTTTTCGGACATACAGGACTGCGTCTTCGATGACAATCTTATAGTCAGCTGCATGCCCGTCTACGTTAGTGGCCATCAAGGCGAAGGTCGGAGGCGCCCGTATCAGTCGGATTTTGCTGGGGATCTTGTTCAAGAGGTATCGGTCTTGCATGAACATGTCTGCGTGCAGTCGACCCATGAGATCCACCGCGACGCCGTTCGCGGTCAAAGCCTTCCGGTTGCTATATCCCGTATTGTCGTTCTCTGCGCCCATGTGCTCGGCTTTGTCCTGGTAGAATAAAGCGGCTGTCAGTTGAGATTTTTTAGCCTCTCGTCCATGCGACAACAGCGTCTCGATGTAGGCTCGATGGGGGTACGTGTTGGTCGAGTCACTGATGAGTTTGTCGCTGAGAAATATATCCACCTGTTGAAACATCGAGTGCAGCCAGAGATTCGTCGGGCCCACCGTTGCTTGGTCGGCGATTCTGGTGCCATCTCCATTGACGATCTTGGCTTTCACATACAAGTATGTATGGGCTAAATCCACATAGGCCGTATCCGCAGTACTGATGGTGAACTCGATGGGCCCTGTTGCGTTGATGCTGGACAGCGGGAGATGCTCCACCCATAATCCTTGTTCGGCACTGGTCTGTGTGGGCGGGACGGTCCACAAATCAAATTTACTGTTGGTGGAGGGGCAGGACTCGGCGTGGATCAAGGACATGTTTTAAGAAAAGATATCCCGGGTCTTCGATGTGCGTCGTCGCTGGGTCGGTCGTCGACTGATGCGTGGTCTCGGTGGGGCAGGTCTTTTATTCCCTACGGTGCGTTGTGCTTTGGCCACCAAGACGCCTCCCGCTTCTTTGGCCCGCCGTTTCAATGCTTCTTTGGGTGCCGTACCCCCAAGACATCACCGGCCACTTGCAGTCCACTGCGTACCGCTTGTTTGCCGATTGCTTTCACCCCACGCGTCACCAAGGGCAGAAACGTTTTGACGATGCTCCCGAGTATGTTTCCCAGTCCATGTCCACGTTGCATGCGTGCACCACTAAAAACCGGAAAGCCACCCCCGGCCTGTTGGGCATAATAGTCCATATAGCTGCGTGCATCGCACTCGTAAGGTACTTTCATTATGCAAAGTGGGGAGCACGTGCTTGTCGAAAATGAAGTGTCACCACCACTTTCCCGCGTTTGAATGCCACCGGTCGTCCCGTGTCATCTCTTATATCCACCGTGATCGTGTTGATGTGGGTTTGTCGTACGGGCAGGTAGAGCATGTGGGTGAAACTGTGGGTGACTTGATCTCTATACAACTTTTTAATGGGCACCACCCGTAACAGAGGTGTGTTGATATCGCACACGATGTGGTTGTCCACCACGTCCGAGTAGACGTAGAGTCCGTACATACCCGACTTCATATCCATCGGGATCTCGCCTTGGTGGGCGGTGGGACCAGCGAACGTCCGTAGATCGAAACCCAGCATTTACTGTAGGATAGGACTCAGTACGACACTCGCGTTGGCGGTGACGATAAGCTGTGCCTTGTCGTTGCGTGCGTTGTAATCGAAGTCCACGTGATTCTTGAAGGGATAGTCTTTGATGGGTTTTGAAGTATTCGTGACCTCCCGTAGAGCCTTATAATGCAACAGCCCACCCATGAGCTCCTTGGGAGTATCGTATTGGCCTTCGGGGAGGGTGAGTCGGGTGTCTTTTCCTTCGTAGGTCACCTCGTACCACACTTCATTGGCTCGCACGTTGTACCACGAGTAAGGGTATGGGATATCCACGAGGCCACATTCCCATCGTCCAGGTAACTGCAACGGTTGCGGTAACAGGGTCACGTACTTGGCCACGGTGTTGTCAGGAAACACATCCAGCGAACTGTTACTGGGTAGGGTGAGGTAAAACATGGCGACTGAGCTGTCCTGCTGCTTCTGTTGGTTTTAATAGGTGTTCCAGGCCTTGGGCGGTTGTGTCCGGCGTCGTGTTCGTCACGTTGACTTGCTACGTGTCACGGCTCTGGAGATGTGGGGTGTCCTGATCAAGGATGGTTTTTTAAAGGTTTGAAAAGAAGGTGCCCGTTGTGGTGGTGGAGTTTTGGGGGTGACTCCGGTTCCCATTCGGATTCCCAAGAAGGTAGTGGGCCACTCGGCGATTGCTGGGTTCGCTGCATAAAGGCCCAGCGGTGGGGGTTCCCCACCAATTCCTGTGGTACATGCATGTCTTTCAAGCCTTGAGCAAAGACCTCCCATCCTCGAGGATCCGTGTGCGATCTGCGTTTACGCATCAGGTCATTCACTAAATCCGTCATGCGGGTCCCGGGGACCACCTGATTCTGTACCAGGAGTTCGCCTTTATCATTCCAAGTCATGTTAGGATTCTGTTTCATCCGTTGTAATACCAGGCCAGCTTGTTTCTTGAACGATGCAGGTACACTCTTCAGCATTTCGTCTTCCACCCACTGTGGGGCTGTGGGTGCTACCCCTGGTAATGGCGGCTGTTGGAGCGGTGCTGAGGTCGGCGGTGTGTCACGTGGTGGTGGTGGTGGTGGTGGTGGTGGTGGGGTAGAGAGGGTGTTGTATTGGTCCATGAACGTCATGTACCATTGAAGCGTCTCATTGTACCGTTGTACTTTCTCACTGTCGCTTAACCCCGGTCTCTGTAAGATCTGTTGCATCTCTCCATCGAGGGTGTTTATTGTCTTCACCGTAGGTGGGACAGGGTAGGGCGATTGGAGGATTTGAAGGAACCGTAGTTCGACGAGGACCATTTTTTTCGTGTGGTTCATTGTCGGCCGAAGAGTCCACCCAATACTGAACCCAACACGGAAGCGGCCAACGGTGCTAAGATGGCCCCGAGAAAGCCGCCTTTCTGTAACACCTTTTTCTTTTGTGTTTGTGGGACCCGCTTCTGGACTAAGGTTCGGAGACCTGTCTTATGCTTGGCCAACTTGGTCTTCTGAGCCGGAGTCAGTGGAACGTTGCCTTTTAACGGGTTGTACCCGATCTCGCACAGACAGCGTACAAGGTCAGGGTCCGCACCGCGTACAATGGTTCGGACCAACTCGGGTGGGGCCGTCTTCAATACACGGAGCGTCGGAGCGTGCTTCCGTACTCGCGCAGACATCATGCACAACTAATGCTAGAGCCCACAACTCTGCTCTTTTTATCTACTTCAGAGAACAGAGACAAAGTCAACCATGCTGTGGTATTAATTCTTTTTATTATCCCCATCATCAAACACACACTCCAGCTGGGGGCGCCACTGTGGATGTGTTTACATTATTTTTGTATGTACACGTGGTGGGTCTCTCCAGGAAAGATGCCGGTCCGTAGTCGAAGGTGGTCGGGGGTGGCTTGCTTGAGGTCGAAGAGCATATACCCGTGCTGAGGGGTTGTGGCATCTTTAAAGGCTTCCAACGCAAACGGTGTGCGGCCGGGATATATCTGTCTCGTCAGGTGCAGCAGTTGAGTGGTATCTCTCGGGTTTTTGAAGACCACCAGGTAGTGGGCATTTAAGCTGATGTTCCGATGTTCTTTGTTTTACTGAACAGATTCTGCACAATGTAGATGATGCTGAGCCGTCGATGGTGGCTGCCTTTGGTAAAGAGTTGGGTGACCCGCGCATCCGTCTCCGCCATGAGATCATCCAGAACCACCAAGGTGTCGGGTTCCAAATCGGCCAGGTTGGGTAGGCCTTCCACGAACGTGATGTGGGGCATTGCTGCACACGCTTCCTGCCATTCTCCATAACACCACACGACTCGGCCAATGGGTGGGGTGATCATGCTGTCGGCGTGTTGAAGGAGCTTCCGGACGAAGTGCGTTTTGCCGGAGCCCGTCGGTCCTGCGATGAGACACGTGAAGGGATGCTGCACCGAGGGTCCATGGTTCGAGGTGTATCCGTTGTCGTGGCAACCCGCTCTTGTAAATTTCGTACGAGTGAACTGGAGTGGTGGGTACAATGTCGGTCGTCGTTGTCTGTACACTGCGAGTGATGATGGTGGTGGGTACAACGTCGGTCGTCGTTGTCTGTTCACTGTGCGGGATGAAATCCGGTGGGTCTTCAGACGTGCTGGGTGTACTTGGTGTAGATGTTGAGCTTGGTGTGGAGCTCGACGTGGCTTGTACACGGGGTGTGGTGGTGACTGGGCTCGATACGGGGTTGACTGGTGCTATCTGTAGACCGGTTTCACTGATGGCTGGTGTTCTGAATTGGTTAAGTAACGTGCTGACATAGGCTACGTCGTAAAATACACCTCCGTACAACACACTCAGCAGGGTTAGCAATATCACCACAAAGCCTACTTGCGCTTTGCGCGTTTTGGGAGACGCTGTGTTCAGAGGCAGCTGCTGTTTGTCCATAGCACTGTGGTCGAATGTGGAATGAAGGATGACGGTAGTGGTGTCTGGCTTTATAGTCGTTTCACCTGGTTGGCTGGGACCCAGGAATTGAAGGAACTGAGCCAGCCTTGCCATTTGACGAAATGAAACAGTTTGCCACGTCGACGTTCCGTTTTCAAAATCTGCTCCACCGTGTAGTAGTCTTGCTGTGTTTTTGCGACAGGCTGTAATTCCATCTCGTAAAACGTCCCTAGCAACGGTTCCCCTTGAAGATCTTCCAGTTCATAGACTCGCTGCTGTTGGGGTAGGCGCCGTTTAATCAGGAAGTGCTCATCGCTCCAGTTGGGCAAGTAACTTTTCTCGAACTTGCCCTTGACTTTACTGATCCGTACAGGGCCCCCGACCTTGAACATCTCCTTCGGTGCTCGTTGCGATTGTATGGGGTACAAGACACGCCGGACTTGGGCTTCATTGCGTTGGGTCACGGTAATGGGGGCTCTCTATACTTCGATGATAGGCTCGATTGTAACCACTCACAAGTTTCGGGAGAACATCGATGTACCGCCTTGTATTCTTTTTGGTGAAATATTTATACATACGGCCACTGTGGATGTGTTTATGGACGCGGATATTCTCTAATGGACGACGGCTGGATTATGAATGACGGACTAGACGCTTGTAATTTGAATGTCCTGTTGAACCTTTCCACCACGGAAGCCTTGGTCTCGTTGTACGTATGGAAGAAAAACACCTTCTGGGCTTTCAGAAACTGTTGGAACCGTCTGTTGAGGAATTCCGTGCCTTCGTCGGTTTGCAAATACAAAGGTTTGAGCCCGGTCTTGAAGATGTTTTTGAACGCCGCTATGAGATTCGCCCCGTTTTCGTCCGGATGGGTACCACCCACGCATACTTCGATAGGATATCGATGCACGTCAAGATATACCGAT
>JAVTVY010032597.1:0-14146 GCA_036873755.1 Hanleya hanleyi
AGATATTGCCGTTTGAAAGGTGAAAATCGCTCTCCTGTCAATTCCAGCTGTGACGTCACGGAGGGAAGCCGTCTTGTATTCTCTATGTTAAAACCGTATACCACAGTCGTATGTAGCTGCTGATTTCTGGAGATTTTCGGAGTATCGGGGCATCATTTTTTAAATATGCCGCGACGTTGTGTAGTGGGAGGTTGCAGTTTTACTACAGATGACGGTGTTAGTATTCATTTGTGGCCCAAAGACGAGAAAATCGCTGCAAATTGGACGAAATTTGTACGCAACACGAGAGTGTGGAAAGAGGGCCCGAGCCAGTACTCGTATAATTTGCTCGGCACATTTTGACAGAAAGATATCATTCGAGGACATCTACAGCGTAGCAGTTGAATTCTGGTACAAACCAAAACTAAAGAGAACAGCTATTCCAACTATCAAACGTAAGAACAATCAGAATGTGACGGCAAAGAAATCGGACAAGGAGAATCTATAGCCCTCATACTCTTGAGGGCTATATTATTTAGCTAGGACATCGGCTGAACGAACCTAGCCTGCAAGCGAGGCCTCGGGCAGGGGGACGGCTGTACATGCCCTGCTCGCTCTCGCGTGGCATTTGTTGCTTGAGCACCTACAGGTTAGACTGGATGAGTCTCTATTTCATATATACACGTTTAACCATTTGTTCCAATGTGTCTTAATATCTGTATTTGTATGTTCAATTTTATTCATTCTATGTATGCGTTTTTAGCCAAATGTTGGCACAAACTTCACGCAAATAAATTATCTAAATTATATACTATTTAATAATAATAATAAAATGATCTTTCATAAATATATATACGTTTGTAAATAAATAAAAAACACCAATTGGAGTGAATGGCTGTAGATACAGAAGTGATAATTATACTTTCATAATCCCTTGACATTTGAGATTGTGGGAATATCATTCGATTTCAATTTAATTGAGGTAATTTGTCGAAAATTGAGCAAATGTGAATGCCGATCCACTCACCACGGCTTACTTTTCGCCATGAATGTCCAAAGTTTTTTATCAAACTATATAATTCTGAAATTGGTATTTCATGGGGATTATGGGAAAACAAACAAAATTCAAGTCGGACGTATATCAGTAGAGTTATCAACAGTTTACTGTCCATACTGCCGAACCCCGGAGTTTATCCCTTCGAAAAGGCTGCCTCGGTCAGTAACAACAATAACAACACAGATGTGCTCGTTCGTTACATCACAGAATCGTTCTACATTCAATACAGTTTGAAATATATGGACATTTGACATTTGGTCTTATAGATGACGATAATAAGGTTTCCAGTCAAGTTGCATACCAATCTGTATTCAACAAACGACCTCTCCGAATCCTGTCGTCGTCGAGTTCCACGTTGTCAGAGTGGTTGTCACTGTCAGAATCGGAGCCGTACGGCTCAAATTGATAGGGCTGAATTCCGCCGTTGGTCTGCAAACAACTGTTAATTTGCCCGTCATCATCCTCCTCTATGTCTATTTCATCTTCTTGGCGAAAAATATTTCCATCTAAGCAGCTGATATCGCTCGAATCGACATCTGAACCGGAGCTCTGACTGCACTCGCTTTCCATGTTATCCGCTGTTTTTTCTCAGGCAACTTCCCTGCGTGACGTCATCAACCCAGCTGTGAAAGTGTGGAAAAGCCCACTTTGCTCCCATATTACGTGTGTTTCTGATCAGATTAGAATTTTTTCAATATTTTTTTCATACAAAGTGAAGTATGAACTATGATTTTTAAGGATTTTTAGACCAAAAAAAATTCTGTTTGGGTTGACCTTTAACAGTATTTTGCTCGCTATTTATTACTATTACGCTTTAGGAGCCGCAGAGCACATTTGAAAGTGGGGGGGGGGGGGAGAGGGCTGGCCATGTTAAAGTCTGCAGAATTGTTCATCAGAGCTAATAATGTTTCATGTATTGAATCTATAGTCTCAAAGTCTTATATGTCAAGTATATCGCAGATGCTTCAATTGAGACTTTGTGTGATATAGTTTTTGTGATATACCGTATCTTTTTAATAAAATAATTACATAGTTGAAGCATGCAAGACAATTATGATTTATTTCATTACATTTGCCTAAATAGTTTATTAGTCACCAAATGTCTGTGGCAGTCTTCTCTCACGGTTCTGACCAACTCCCGCGACCTATTGTCAGCCTTCAGCCTATCCACCTGACACTGAACTATCATTTTGCTATTTACTGTTAAACACCTTCCATTATTAGCATTAATAAATGACCGCAGGAGTCTAGTTTGGTCTAGGTCACACTTCTGGACTCGCACAGAGCCATCGAGGCAATATACAAGACATGACTGGCTATAATGAGAAAGGCTTTGGTTACAGCATCTTTTTGTCGATCACTGTACATAGTTGATCTGATTGAGAACTGCCTTGGACAAAGAAATTCCTCACTGGAGGCTGGGAAGCAGTCCAATAAAGAAACCCTAATATTGGCTTATCGAATGACTGGATATATGGATATGGAATAGGTCTTTGGATTATGGACGCGGATATTCTTTAATGGACGACGGCTGAATTATGAATGACGGACTAGACGCTTGTATTGGAATTCAAGGAATTGGGATTGTGTGCTACTTTTGTTCTTTCAATTACCACAACCGACTTATTTGAACTTAAATGGTGGGTTGATGAAAATGTTGTGTTCAAATTTACTCGCTAATATCAATAAACTTTTTTAATTTCTCATCTACATTATTTGAACTTGCATATTCTTGCCTCAAATTTCTTTAATTTTGTCCTGGAAATGTTTTTATGATAGTTCAAGGAACAATAATTCAAATAAATCCACCAAGTAAAGAAAATTCACATTTTGATATAATTCTCTCCCGTTTTGGAATAAATAATTTACTGCTGTTAATCAGGGATGCAATGAGCCGGGAATTGAGTTGTCATTTGTGCCACATTGCCATAAATTGATACTTTTATATTTAGAAGTTGGAACTTTTCCGAGGTTATTTGTATATGGCACTTGTATATAGTATCGGTATACACCTACCACATTTTGTCAGTGGAAACAACTGAAGTCATATTGTGCTAACATCAATGGACATACTTCTACATTATATCACCTCAAGAAGGGTGATTGAGTGACTGAATATGATCTACCCGCACTGCGGTGGTGTAATGGTTAGAGCGTCGGCCTCGTAAGTGGTAGGTACTGGGTTCGATCCCAGGCCGGGTTATACCAAAGACTTGAAAAATGGAACTTGTTGCTTCCTCGCTTAGGCTGGTTCGCTCAGTGCCAGTATAATGTGACTGAGTGAGGTGTCATGTCTGCCTACGGCATGATATTTCAGTGGGACAGCACTATAAAATGGCAGCTTTAGATCTGCTTTATTACAAGTACCCACGGGTAGGGGTCCGGTTCATTTTTACAACTGCAAACCCCACAGGTGGGATCCTACTTCTGTTCACATCTGGGAAAATCAGTTAGTCACCGCTTTTGACAAGCTGTCCGAGGAGCTGAGGCCTATTCTTACCATGACCTGGGCTGTACACAACCCCAGATCAACCCCTAGAGCCCCACGGGGCTGACCTCAAAACAGTACATGTAGGTCATCTTCAGTAGACATCGTTCATCACCAACTGCATCTGTGGAAATCCTGGTCATAATTCTTCAAGATGGATTGGCAAATTGACGTGGATAAGGGAGCTTCTTGAAATTGGGGCATACTAGGAACTGGCATAAGGCATTCCAAACACAGTAGCATGGTGCGCCGTGTTGGAACTCCTAGGAACTCCATGCCATACAGCTTGGAACTCAGCAGACAAAGGATGGCTTATGCCATAGCATGCAGCGGCATGGGGGGAATGGCCTAACTGGAACTCTAATCCATCCAGATCAGAACACCAAACTGGGCATGGTGTATCCCATTTGAATAACCGCCATATGCCATCCCTACCAGGGAACTCAGTTCCTAATTTCAAGAAGCTCCCTAACACTGGCATAGGGAAGAAAATCAGAAAATAGCCCAATTGGTCTCCATACATCTCGGTTTAGGATGTGGGACTGGAATGAATTACTATTCTTCTTGATTTGCTTGCTTGTAGTGCTATTTCAATGCCCTCAATATTAAAAAAGCTCTCACAAATACTTCAGTTGTGAACAGGATAATTTAACTAGAATCACCATAGTATTTATTATGTCTGAAGTTATCAGATTATATTTTACTAAACGGTATGTTGTAAATGCCAATGTATACTGTTCACACATACATGTATATAGTGTAACCCTGCAAAGCTGCAGGTATCAGTGACCCCCTTATTACAGAGAATGTAGTTTTACGAGGCCAATAGAAATGTGATCTATTTGAGACTGTACATGTAGCACCCACATCATGCTCATACATGTAGAATTTTGGACAGTCTGCTACATACAGACAAGGGCATCAATTCAGACAGGGGAAAGTTTTGCATTGTAGTTCTGTTGGAGCTTGACCGAATTACTGCAGCTACAACTATATTATGCTCTCCTATATTGCTCTTTCTACTGAAATCATGTACTGGCAATTTGATCCTGGAAAATGGATCAAGGTCAATGAACTTGGGTAAGCTTCAAGTTCATCACCAGTTACATATGTACTACGAATTTGGATGTATGATCATTCAAAAAATATTAGAACAGTTACGACTAGAATTTTGACATTGACACAATTTATCACTTTCAATAGGCTTCTGATCCACTGCCAGTTGCATATGTGATAGTTTAGAATTCCTGGCTGTAATCCTTTAATATTGAGATATCTTGTTGAAAAGGAAAATGGACAGACAGACAGACAGACACAGCTGATGATGATGATGACAATACCTATAAAAACCGACCATCTTTGAAGTCTTCAAGTAGGGACACTCAATAAGACCAATAAGGAAAGTAATAAACAAAAGAACACAAATTTTGATAAAAATAAACTCTGTATTTTCGTTGTATTTTGCTGATGTAAAAATGTCAATATGAGCTCTACATAGGGAACAAAGCGGCAATGGGAGATTCATAACATTATCTTATATGAACTACAGAACAGTAATATGCTTCATTCAGAAAGTATATAAATTTGGCATTAACTTCATTCTTCCATCCATCCAAGTTGTGAATAAATGTAGATCAACTGTCTCCATATGAACATTCTTTCAGTTTCTCCATGTGAGGAATGAAAGTCTGCATCTGATTGGTTAACAAAATGAACATTCACCCTGCACGTGAGAAGTAAAACAAAAAATCTGATTGGTTATTGCATAAACATCTGCTCTCCATGAAGAAAATGCAACACTGAATCTGATTGGGTATGGCATGAATGATCACTTTCCATTGTGTGGGATATGGACGCCAAATCTAAGGCAATGAATATGGACATGATGGATGAATGATTATATTAGCACCAGTTTGCAAAAGTGAAGATACCCTGAACTCAACAATCCCAATAAAACAACAATGTATACCCAATATGCTTCTGAACACTGCATATTCAAAACCCAAAATGAAAAAAAAAGTCAAGAAATATTCACTTGAAGAATTCTCTACACAAGAGAAGCTTTTGTGAACAAACGCAACAGTGTCCTTAAGTGGAAGTGTAATCAGATAATCCGCAATATAAATCAACCTATAATCACAAACATCTGGCATACAAGATTTGTACTGTAAATGTGCCAGTAATTCAATGACAGAAAGTACAAATTACCACCTAGAAATGGGATTAAATTCAGTGAAGAGTACATTAACAAGTGTCTTCCAAACATTATCTGCAATTGTTTGTCCATAACTATGTTCAATATTATTGTCCATCGCCAGCTGCATATGTATGCATTTGGAAAGCCAAATCTGTTATTTTATATATGTATGATAATCACACCAGTTATTCACTCACCCTATTGCTCTCAATCACCCCCAAATGTTGTTTCTAACTTTGATTAGTCACTCTTATAAATCTGAAGACCCCCTAAATGTGGAAAAACTGCATAGATGAGATTCTGTTTTTCATATCACTTCATCAACTTTCCATTCTAATCAATATAAGTATAATCACCCCAATATTTTGGATATGATAATTGAATTATGGTAAACCCTCTAATAATTCAATCACAGGAAATGAAATTTCCCACCATAAATTCTCGGGTGATCAAATTTATTAGAATGGGAAGTTCACAAAACGGTTCAAATTCCAGCATATAATCTATTATTTCTTCATTATAATGATTTCAGAGGGCGATAATTTCGAACAGCTGACTGAATTTTGTCCCCAAAAGTGAGTGATTGAATTTGGATAAGGGGATTGAATTATTACCATAATTGAGAGTTTACCATAGGCTCATCAGAGTTTGACTCAAAATTTCGGGGCGATTGGATGTTGATAAAATCTTAAATTATAAACACATTCTCCACCCATCTCTATCACCTCATGTTCTTCATTTTTATGTCCATGTTTTCCTCCGTTAGCTTCTCTTGGTCGAAAGCGAAAGTTATCCAAGAGTCTGGCCAATGGAGAAATGATCAGCTACATGCTTAATACATGTACATCAATGTTAGTACCGTATCACTACCATAGCTGGTATTGGTTTAAGATAAATAGTAATCAACAAAATTATTAAATTATCAAATCCAAGAAATCACCGGGATCTTACAGTATTATTATAAAACAGTATTGCCATAATATGTCATGAATGATAATATTGGTGTCCCATACATGTACCACTCAGTCCATACACTACTCGTGTTCTAATATAACATGCACGCCATACAATAATGTTGCAATATACCAGTCCAGACCTCATACACTACCTGTTATAATACATGTACATCATGCAGTCCATAAATATTGTTGAGATACACCGTACAATCCATACACAACTGCCATAATACAGCAGCACACAGTTCATAGAATATTGTAGAAATATACCCATACTACTGTCGTATTACAGCACGCAATCCATAAACTATTGTGATATACCATACAATCCACTGTCATAATACATCACACAGTCCATATAAAACTGTCGTATTACAGCACACAGAATATTGTTGAGATATACCACACAATCCACTATCATAATACAGCACTCAGTCCACAGAATATTGTGATATACCACACAATCCATACACTACTGTCATAATGCAGAACACAGTTGTCAGAATATTGACAAAATATACCACAGTCCCTACAATATTGTTTAAATGTACCACACAGCCCATACACTACTGTCATAAAATGGCACACAGTCCATAGAATTTTAATATTGTAATATAGCACACAATCCATACACTACTATTCAGAAGCTATGAGAATATTGATTACAAACACACACTTTCATCCTATTAATAAATAGTGGATGTACTAATACACAAATACTTCCTACATATCATACTTGCAAACACTGCAAATACTTCAAAATCATGTATACATCTGTCTTTTTTTTTGCTGCCCATTTTATTTATTAATATCATGTTCAAACTTCAGGCATTTTCACCACTTACACTGTATATATCTAATCAAACGAATGTTATACAGGGGTTCTCATAATCCACATATATAGGTCAGATTTGGTGGCCTTTTTTCTGTCCGAGCTGGCTTATCTGTTATGCTGTATGCCCATTTTTACCTTCTGACAACATCAAAATGACTATACAAAACTCACGTATTTGAAAAGTTTTTAATGTCAGTTTTCTATCTAGGTAGCTTTACCATGTTACACGTATGGTAATCCAGCTAATAATTCAATCACAGGAAGTAAAATTTTCTACTATAAAATCAGGAGTGATCAAATTTATTGGAACAGGACTTTGACAAAATGGTTCAAAATCAAGCATACAAACCAAGCTGGTTTCATTATTTCACTGAATTTAGAGTGTGATCATATTTGTTAGAACAGTCAATTTAATTTTGTCCCCAAAAAGGAAGTGACTGAATTTTGTTATGAGATTGAATTATTGGAAGGATTACCATAGTTAGAATTCACTGTTGGGTTCTAAACTTATCAGCCAGCGAATATGGGGAGTTTATAACAGATAAGCAGCCAAGTCAGATTCTACACAACATGGCTGTCAAATCAGGCTCATAAGTGAATTATAACAGCATTTGAGAGCCCTTGATTGAAATTTGTACACATCTGAGTCTTCTATCAGGAAAGTTCTTAAGTAATGTGACAGATTAGCCTGCATATGATGGATATACACATCCAACATGTCCAATGAAAAAACAGACAGAAATTACACTGGCAGAAAAATCCATTTGAAAACGTACAATTTTGTGTACCGTATATATATGGTACAGATTACCCTTTTTGTAATATCAAACGTTTACAACACAACCAATAAATAGTCAAATAAATATAAATAAATAAATAACAAAATTCTACCTATTAAAGTCACTTAGGTATTCTTATGCAATGTTTAAAAAGTGCAGGGCAGAGATAGGCAACTTGGCGAATTCCTTTACATGATTTCAAAATCACATTTTTCAATGGAACAAAACACTGACAACATAGCTACGTACACACAACTGAAAATATTTCTGGCAAACTACCAGTACTCTCATGAAAGGACCAATGAAATTCATCTCAAATTTCATGACTGTTGAATATTCAAACCAGCATGTATGTCTGTTAACATGTGGTCATTGACTGTTGTGATATCTCAGGTCCTCAATACAGATTTTGTACCTTTATCGGCAATGATTATCCCCGGAGGGAATACGATGTGTAAAGCTATTGAGCTTGTTATGATGATTGCTACAATCATGGCTGTTCATTCGAAATTTGACAATGATGATGGTGATATCATTATAACCAACATTCTCTATCAGAAAGGAGAGTGAAAATTATTGCACAAAGGCATCATTGGAGTCATCATTCTTGGCTAAAACAGATTTCAAATATCTTTTCAAAACAGACTCAACGTTAAATCTGTCTACTTCTCAAATTGTAGGCCTACATGTTCACATATTGTAGCAGTTTTAACTCTTTGTCCCATGGTGATGCCGTACGCTGCCTCTGAGTGAACCATAAAGTGATTGCTAGTCTGCCCCATAGAACTATACATGTACTTGTTTTACTTTCACATGGAACAGTATCATTGAGTTAGCATGTTTTATACTGCTTGAAACAATGATTAACGAGTTAAACTAATGGATTTATTATTATTTCAAGGCATCAAATGGCATCCTCATGGATTCGAATAAGGTGTCAAATGGCATATCATGGGGCAATGGTAGCAATTCGCAACAGGGCAAAGAGTTCAGATTTGGCACAAGATATTTACTAACAATAACATGTAAAATATTCCACATATTACGACACATTGTCAATGCTGCAAAAATGTTTTTGACATGCTCAGGAAACTCTTATTTTCATACAGCAACTATTCTTCTACTCATTCGCTTCTTCTACTCATTCGCTTCAAACTGCCATTGCTTTATCACAGCACCAAATGTCTTCAAATGAGAATCGTGCATTTATAAAATAGACCAGACAAGGCATTGACCTCAAATAGGTTGAAATTTGAATTTGAGCCAAAATGGGTAATATAAATGGCTATTAGAGATCAGATATCACACTGCAATGATGGTCACACCCCACATAGTATACTGGTTCTCATTGGTTCATAGATTCAACGAGTTTTCAGTCATATCACGACGGTTCTTACATGTGCCAGGACACGAGAGTGCTCACAGTATCCTGGACAACGGTCAGCCCATTCAGTACAGCAGGGTCAGTTAATTCCTACAAAGTAGGCTCTCACTTGTAAATTGTCCGGTAATAAGCGAGTCCATCCGAATCCTTTCTCCGGCAAAATAAGGAGAACCATTGACATTAGAACCTTGATTTTTGGCATGAATGTGCATTAGGGGACTGTTACCATCAAGTTCTGAGCTGACCTACTTGTGATGAAAATTTGACCTACTTAGGTGACTTATAAACCTCGAAATTGACAAAAACATGTCCTATTGCCTCCTAAGACCACGGAAATTAGATCCATGTCACTGTGGGTAATAATTGGGTCACATAATTGGGTTAAGGTCAATGTGACCTACTTTCCGAACCAATTTCTGACCTAATTAGGTGACCTAGAAACCTCGAAATTGGTAAGAAAAAAAACTAATATACTGTACTCGGGGACCGCTCAAAGTAATGAGTAGAAGTTGACTTGGTGTAAAAGATGAAATTTTTGACAAAGACAAAGTGTTATTCTGCTCAAAGACGAAGCGTTATTCTGCTCCACGAAACCTTTCAGATTCATGAAAATCTACACTTACACATGAAATTAGGAGTTATTCGTATTAAAACATTACATAAAAGTAATACCAACTTTCAGTAGGAAAACTGCATCAACAAGTGTGTATATAAATGCACCATACACAACCATGACAACCGAAGAATCTCAGCTGAAGAAATAACTCCTCCATCGAACAAATGAACCAGGACTTTTTACTGGCTAATCCCATGATCACATGGCTTAATGCTCCATCCAATCAAAAGGACTGTGCCCTCTGCAGTGTCAGTACACCACCCCCAAATATTTCCCATCTGTCTCCTTATTCCAGGTTCAAGCACAAGCAACCAGACTTGAAATTCGGCATCCTCAAAATGCACCCTTCACACACCTCCTTCACATTCATTGCTCAGAACCATCCAATCAGTGTTCTCTGGGCTCGTCCAATCAGATCAGCAGAAATGAACTTTCCAAATTAATTAAGATTTCCTGTGTTGGAATAGTTTCATCTCAAACATGCCATAAGGTTGCTGCCTCTGTGTCATCAGCAGATTTTCTCTGGAAATACAAGATAATTTAAAAAAAATATATAAATGACAGGTTTAGGTAGAGATTTCAATAACTGAAATCACAAAGTTGCGCTATAAAGCCAGGGGGCGATCAAATTTATTAGAACAGAAAGTTGATAAAATGGTTCAAAATCATGCAAATAATCCATTTATATTTCTTCGTTATTTAAATGATTTTAGGGGGTGAATGAATTTTGATAGGGGGATTGAATTATTAGAGGGATAACCATAACAAATACACATGGTACATGGTTCTACAGACATTGGAGGAAAATTAACTACCAGAACAGAATGGCAAAACCTAAAAGGATGGTTGAAAAGCACTGTTCATACATCACATTTACAACTATGTAACCTCCAGAATTGGGTAGAAATTGCAACAAACTTTAAACACCTACCCCAGATTTTTCTTCTGCCCGGACCTCTCTGACTTCCGTGTCCACTAACCGATGGATATCCACGGAGCTAGCACTACCTGAGAAGACAAGAAACAAACAGAGTGATCCTTCTGTCTATGTATCGATGGCTAATGGAGTTATTTAAATGTATTAATTTAAGACAAAGTAGACTGAAAAGAATCAGAAAAGATATTTTAGATTATTTTTTTTGTTAATCTTGTGAGAAAGTGACACCCTCACATACACTGTTGAAAATATCTGACAAGACAATTCAGAAGCTTGAAAGATCAGGGATGCAGAACTACTGAAATGATTTGTAATATTTGAAAAGAATAACTAGAGGTTCCGCTTTCACCCTTGAGTTGCCGCTCCGGCATGAAGCCTATGCTGGTTGTTTTTTTAAGCAAAAACATACGTCTCCCCCAACCTCCCACCTTGCCTTGAGTGGGCACATAATTTAAGGGAAAGTGCTATAAAATGAATGTAGCAATAAGTATCCTAAACAAAGCTGCGCATCTAAAAATATTAACTACAAATAGGCGATTTTTATTGTTGCAGTAACCCAGTGAGGAATCGGGATTTATATAGCAATGAGTGGATTGTCGACATCTACAGCATCCAACCAATGTGAAATACATGTAATTGTGAAGCATCAACTATTTCGAAACTGATCACATTATAGGAAAGATGCAAAACATACAAGAGCCACACCTATAGTATACATGCTGTACCGTATAGAAGTTTCATGCATCTGCCTTCAGTAGTTTCCAAGATATGGAGTGAACAAAAATTGGACAGGCAGATAAGCACATTTTGCATGGACCCACGCAAGCACTAGCTCACACCCAAACCTAATTAGATCATAAGGCCATTTCAATGAAGCTTCAATCCCAGTTTGGTGAAATTCCGTCTAGTAGTTCTCCAGATATCTTGCAGACAAGGTACATGTATGTATAGACATGAACAATTAGATGGACGGACGGACGATGGACATGGATAAATGCACACATACACCCAAACCTAATCAAATGAGGGGGCTATCCCAATGAACCTTCCATCCAAGTTTGGTGAAATTCTGTGCAGTAGTTCTTCAGATATCTTGCAGAAAGGGCCTGTATATACATGCTTCCATCCAAGTTTGGTGAACTTCCGTCACGTAGTTCTCCAGATATCTTGCAGACAAGGCCTGTATATACATGTACAAGTAGATGAACGGACGGACCGACACGGATGAATGCATGCACACATACACCAAAACCTGATCAAATGAGGGGGCTATCCCAATGAAGCTTCCATCCAAGTTTGGTGAAATTCCATCCAGTAGTTCTCAAGATATCTTGCAGACAAGGCCTGTATATACATGTACAAGTAGATGGACGGACGGACGGACACCGGACATGGATGAATGCACGCACACACACCAAAATCTAATCAAATGAGGGGCTATCCCACTAAAGCTTCCATCCAAGTGGGGTGAAATTCCGTCCAGTAGTTCTCAAGATATCTTGCAGACAAGGCCTGTATATACATGTACAAGTAGATGGACGGACGGACAGACACCGGACACGGATGAATGCACGCACATACACCAAAACCTAATCAAATGAGGGGCTATCCCAATGAAGCTTCCATCCAAGTTTGGTGAAATTCCATCCAGCAGTTCTCAAGATATCTTGCAGACAAGGCAAGGGGACGGACAGACATCCATCCAGACAGACAGACAGCACAAACACTAGATGTCTCCCCCCAACATAGTTGGGGGAGACATAATAAAGTTTGAGCTGCCTGGTGTATTGCTTACTTGTTTTAATATGCTTTATTGTTCCATATTCTCGGAAGAAGTTTGATTCCGTCTGAGAGCTACCCTGACTGCTCTGTCGACTGAGTGAGCCCGACATGTGCGAGACGAGAGAGGGCCGCGGCGAGTGTAGCGGGGAGCAGTAGATACTGTGTACGCTACTGCTACGTGTCATGGACGACCTCTGTAACACCTTTATCATTGCCTCTTTCTCTGCTAACTGTGTCTCCAAAGACTTGACTCTGAAAACAGAGAAATAAGATTTTTACATGTCAATGAGAGAAAATATGAAAGTAACTGACTGGGAGCCTTATAACTGTTTTGCTAATGGTAGACTATATCTCCCTAGTATAATCCGTGGCGTGTCCTACTCCTCCTCCTCCTCCTACTCCGCTTTACTCATACTATTAAAGAAGCAGGCCAGGGAGGCAAGAGACATGTGGGTTTCGCTTCTTAATCCGTGGCGTGTCCGACTCCTCCTACTTCATGAGATCCCTTGGTCACCCTACAGTAGAATGGGTCGACTGCGCATGCGTGGTGAGTAGTATAGAAAGGGCACAGCGGGTCGCATAGGTGTGGCGCAGTATGGGTTGGGGCGAGAGACGTTTCTTAATCCGTGGCGTGTCCGACTCCTCCTACTTCATGAGATCCCTTGGTCACCCTACAGTAGAATGGGTCGACTGCGCATGCGTGATGAGTAGTATAGAAAGGGCACAGCGGGTCGCATAGGTGTGGCGCAGTATAGGGTGGGGCGAGAGACCTGGGGTTTTCACTACCTGAGATTCCATGGGCCAGGCTTGCACCCTACAGTAGAATGGGTCGACTGCGCATGTGCGATGAGTAGTGCGCGCTGAGTAGTATAGAAAGGGCACGCAATCTCCCTATTTTATTTAATCACTGCGGCTCCTTTGGGTGTTCCTGCGAGGTTGGTTCTGATTTACGTCACGTGGTAGGGATGATATTCATGTCCGTTAAAACACCTGGCTAACCTATAGATATAGAATATATGAGGGTCGGCCCAGATCCCCTGGGGTGGGGACATAACCCTGAGGGCAGTGGGTGGGTTCAATGAAAGCTCGTAGTAATAATTGACCATTCCAGAATAACATTCCTGTGTTTTGCCCAG
>JAVTVY010032598.1:0-153199 GCA_036873755.1 Hanleya hanleyi
ATGATCTGAGAAAGTTCGATTTCAGACAGTCACATGTAGGACGTTTAGGGTTGATTCAGTGAGAGGGAAACTTTTCCAGATGCTGGTAGGCAGTAAGGGAATGAATAAATAAGGGGTTCCCTCGCCCTTGGCTATCACGGCCCTTCCGACCACCGAAACTATGTTACTTGTTCCCTAAATCCGGTCACTTGAGCCAATTCGGGGAATGAACAGTATGGGAATGCGGATTAGGCAGGTACCACTGTTTGTGTTAGATTTTCGCTCTACTGGAGAGGTGGTGTTGGCGCCCTTGGTTGACGGCCTATGGTTGGGTTTTGAGTTTCTCTTGGCCTATGGGTGTGTAGTGGATTTTGGAGATGGGGTATTGGTTGTTTGGGAGAGGAAGGTGTTTTTTTTTGCAGTTTGAGTTTTTATGGAGTGGTGATTTGTTTAACGTGGGCTTTATATTGTTCTGCCAGTGACAGCTGTGGGGATATATTCATGTGTGCCATCCCGTATATGCAGTGGAGGTTAAATTGTATTTGGTTTTGTTGTACAGGATGTTTATTTCAAGCATTGTGGAATTGAGCTTTTGAATTTCTGTTTTGTTGTACAGCATGTTTATTTGGAGCACTGTGAAATTGAGTTCTGGACCCAAATTGTTGCTGATGTGCTGTGTAATGTAATGTGTATTTGGAAATATTATTCTGGAGTTTTCGTGTGTGTTGGAGAACTCCGGGGTGTGTGTTGAATTCTGTGATTTACGCCGCGGCGTTGTATGTGTTATGTGTGAAGAACCCTGGTGTGTGTTGAGCACTGTGGTTTACGCTACAGCGTAACTTGTACGTGTAGCGTGTGAACTCCGGTGTGCGTCGAACACTGGTTAATGTTGTGGCATTGTAGGCCTATGTGTAGTGTGTAAAGTACCCCGGTGTGTGTTGAACACTGGCCTACGTTGTGGCGCTGTACGTATAGTGTGTGGAGAACTCGGGTGTGTTGAGTACGGGTTTGTGTTGTGGCGCTGTACGAGCAGTGTGTGGAAAACACTGGTTTGTGCTGCGGCGTCGCATGTGTAATGTGGGAGAAACTCTGGTGTGTATTGGGAGTTGGATGTTCGAATATTGTGGTTTGCGCTGTGGCGTAAAACGTTTAGTGTGTTATGGGAGAATATGATGCGTTGTGATGAATTAGGTGTGGTTGAGTATCCTATGTGAAGGAACCGGGTGCTAGACGCCTGGGTTCGATAGTTGCTGTGTGGTTAGAGAATTTCTATGTATGAAGACTGTGATGCACATTTATGCGTTAATGGCATTTCTATGTGAAGCCTGTTGAGATTTTATTTTGTGTTCTTTGTGGGTTTTTCTGTGTGTTGAGCCGTGTGGTATGTTCGTGAAAGTCTATGAAGTGAAGTTCAACATATGGAGTGACATGGAGGAGAGACAGTTAGATAATATGTAGTGCGGATAGCCATGTCGGAGACATGGGGTTGAGGTAGACGTGCCTCTTCAGCCCATGTCTTCGTCATGAAGCCCTGGTAGAGTTGTCTATCCGATATTTTGTAGTACGCGTTATGATTTATTGTGACTCCGTTGGGGCAGAATAGCCACCACTCGGGGAGTGAATACATGCGTCATTATTTGATTATAGTCTCAACCCTGTTCTAGTTATGAGCTCAACGATTTTGTGAGTGTGAGCTTGATACCTGTGGAGGTGTAGCAATTATGGTTATGTTATTCCTCTGCAGACATTCTCTCTGGTGGGGTAGCCGTTTACGAGAGCGTATGTACATTGGGATCAGTGGCGTGTAGTGCGCACACACGTTTCTGACTCGTCGTGCGTACGCCCTTGAGGGGCTCTTCCACTCGAAATTGTTGGCTGCTGATGACTGCGAGCCTTGAAATTATTAGGGGAGGGAGAATGGGGAGCTCAATATATAGTCTGGACAGCCAGTAGTTTAGAGGCTTGTTCCAGTAGTGGATTTTATGACGGACTGGTGCTTATTGTGGCCATGTAGCTGGTAGGCTGGCCTGCCAATTTATAGTCTAGATACCAGTCCTGGTTTGGATAATGTTCTCGTATTTATTGCGGCCATGTAGCTGGTAGGCTGGCCTGCAGAGTATATTTCTAAGAATTAAAGTGAGCAATTCCATGCGGCCGATTGTATTTATTTGGGACGTAAAGCTGGTAGGCTGGCCCGCCGATTATATTTTTGAGAAATAAATTGATCAGTCCCATGAGACTGACTATTTGAACGAGATTTTTAGTGGGTTTGGGTGTAATTATAGACAGTCTGGTAATAACACTGCACTAGTGGGATGGTTTACCATTTTATTGAAGTTGGGTATTTTTAAAGAGCAGTGTACTTTTGTACACTGCAAGTTACGCATTTTGACACATGTGATCTAACATGGAGAATTCACGTCTTTGTCTCGTATTTTAGTAATAGTTGTCAAGGCTGGACGGCTGGTTTTATAAGGGCGAAGTAAGATCTTCGCCAAAAAGAAAACGGGGAGGGGTGTTGCAGGGATAGCTTTACGATCCAAACTGCTAGCCCTGTTACCTCGAAATAAATCGTACATGCCAGGAGATTGCTCCAAACCGGTTTTGGCCAGAAACTAGAACTTTGGGCAATCTTCGTGCATGCTCTGAGATCGTCAGATAGGAATTGAGACCGAGAGAGATAGGACGTTTATTCGGGTGGTGGAGGGACAATTTTAACGGGGGATATTTTAACTATCTATCGCAGTAGGTGTTGCTAGTCGAGGCATACACCAATGCTACGACAGTTACTCAATAATCGCCCAATAACAGCTGTCTTTTTCAAATTTTTGTGTACCACTTTCTTGTATATTTGAAGAGTTCCTGAACTTCTGTTCCAACCGTCCATGATGGGTATGGAGCAAGCTGGTGTGGCAGAAACAATGGAATACCTTCTCAAACAATTTCACCCCGAGGAACAAAATTCTATGGTGCAGGTACACACTTTCTCACTTTGAATACAGATTTGGTACGTTCTGCCAAAATTCCGAAGTCTATTCTTTATTTATTCAGTTCAGGGATCAGTCAGTCTGAACTAAAATTGGGTATACTTTTTCGCAAGAAGAAATTTGTGGTAAGAAATTTTAATTTTGATGCTACTTGAATATTCTTGAAGTGTACATATCATAAACACTAGCCAGTATGTGGGTATGAAATAGTCAAACAAATTCTAGTTGCCCATCGGCAAGTACGGGCAACCAACACATCCAAATGCATTGCAATTTGGACAGAATTCGGTTGCCCAAAGGAAATTTAGGTTGCCCCGGGCAAAGGGCTATTTCGCACCCTGGAATGAAGTTCCAATAGTCTGTCGACCGATCATTACCTCCTAATCTTTAGTTGCACAGATCACATACATGTATGCCACATCAAATACATTTATTTGGCAGAAAAAACTGCCAGGGACTAACATGATATACCGCTACTGAATATAGTTAACATTTGGGCTTGAAGCTAGTCAGCCTAGTCAGAAAGCTGTATAATGTTGTTTGTGTCATTATTTGTTGTTGTTTTAGTATGTGTACCTGACGGGTGGTCCAGCCTCATTCCCCAAGTTCACAGAGAGATTACAGACAGAGCTGTTAGCCATGAGACCATTCCAGTCCACATTCTCTGTCCACACAGCAAGTATGTGCAGACAACTACATGTCCTCATGTACATTATCATCTTTGTGTATTCATGTACATCTTAGGTGGTGAGAGAGCAAGGGGTATTATCAGACAGCTTACCTCTCATGCCTCTGGTAATTATAATTCCCCATTTTCTCCCCCACTTTTTGAGAAAAACATGTCAGGATCTTGCATGGTAGCCTATTCTGAAACTATTTTGTTTTCAGTATACCAGTCTCGGAAGGCTCTTACGACCAGTGACTCACCTAATGAAATCTACGTGGAGAATATGTGATATATTTCATCTATCATATTTATGCATGGGCATGATCCCCTGTCAGCCCAAATCGTATGCTATTTTCCTATGTTGGATGATGTTATTTCTGGGTGAAATTACTGTATGAACCACTTTTAGGCATCTGCATATCAAGTTAGTTGGCATATCTCTTGTACCATTTATTAGTATCCCCTCAGCCTTGGAGCATATTTGTCCTCCTGTGTGTCCGTTCATCTCCATTTTCTCGTTACCACCATATCTGAAGAATGACTAAGCCTACATGTAGGAGCACACATCTTCACATTTCAAGTTAAATACTACACTACCCTTCCATCATTTACCTTGACCTAGTGAATGGGATAAATTCTTCAAGCCATAAATGCTTGTGATGTCATATAGCCAATCAAGATATAAGCTTGTCAGCACAGTACAGTGAGCACTTTTCTTTGATCTCAAAATATAGCAAGTGTTGACTGTATTGCTTTTCAATTGTGAGTGTTCATGTCCATCGATTAGCCAATCAAATTTGTAACTTGAAGAGGTCGTACAGGATCACTTTTTTTCTAATGTGGACCACAGAATATTTATAGAGCTATGACATCACCAAACCGTATTCTGATGAGATAATGTTAGCCCAAGGCAACAAGTGTAGTGTTCGACTTGGGTATGCTAAGATGAGGAACACTAAACTTGAAAAAACACACATAGATGTTGTGAGAGAGCAGAAGCCTATTGAAACTCAGTGAGATTGGTCAATATTTTCCCAGGTCATCAGGTCAAACTGTGTCAATTTATCTTGAATCCATATCTGAAGAATGACTAGGAGCACCAAACTTACAAATGCACGTGATGTTAAAGCAGAAGCCTTTCGAAAACCAGTCAGATGACCCATTTTTGTGGGTCACTGGGTCAAATTTGTCCATTCCTCACCAGCTGCCTTTGTATTACCACCATATTTCAAGTATGATAATGCCTAGGCATACCGAAATTATGTAACACATGGTCATGGACTACAGCCAAAATTGTACTTTGAGTATTGTCATCATGTATGAGTATGCCTAGACACACCAAACTGACATCACCCATGCATGCATTCATTAAATGCCCATTTTTGGGGATCGCCATGCAGATCAGACTCTTTCAATTTGTCACCAATTAATCATCTAATGGATGAGTTTGTCGGGGAGCACCAAACTTGCATAACACATTCATGTGGTCATACAGCAGAAGTTATTGCAACGTGAGATTGACCTACTGGCTTACTGAACTTACACTGGACACATAGGTTGGCACATACAAGGAGTATTGTCATAATGTGTGTATAACATATAATATATCCATCTGTTTTATCGTTAACCACCAAATATCGAGAATATGTAGGAGCACTATACTTAAATCACTGAGGCTTGTGGTCACGGAACAAAATCTGGTGAGAAATGAGTCGGATCGACCTATATTTTCGGGGTCACTAAGTTAAGCTGTCAATTGGTCTCCAGATGATTGTTGTCATCAATTGCTTGTTCGCCAACCAGACTGTCCCTATTTGAATACCTCAAAGGCTGCCGGGTTCTCAGTGCTATATATGGTTCATGCTGAGAACTGTTCTTTTCACTTGTAACATTTAATATTTAATAATCATGAATTGATTTGTTTGCAGAGAATCCTTCTCTAGATGCATGGCTGGGTGCCAGACGCTGGGCTACGTCGTCGTCACGGTTACAACACTACAGTATTACCAGGGCCGAGTATGAAGAGAAGGGGGGCGAGTATCTCAAAGAACATCCCTCATCAAACCGCTTTGTTCCCACTCCAGTACTTGTGGTGAAATGAAGTATTGCTCTTATATCAAGACCTGCTGTTAGTGCGCCGGATGTACATGTGCAATTACACTGGACAGTATTGGTTGCGCTGCAACCATCCTCTAAGCTGACAGACCAATGAAGTGCAGTCAAAACTTTGGGAGAACTGTGCAAGAGCATACCTGGCTACATGCAGGGTCTGGAGATGCCGTGGAGGATGAATATAGCGGACTGGAGAGTATAGTTTAATGATGAATGTCAACCAGCATTAAAAGAAGAACAATGACCTGTTCTCCATGATGACGATGTTCTGTACAGTGCTGATAGTGTAAAATGAATGTAGGTGAATATGAAGAGTACAAATCCAATTTCGTCTTCAGTCTTCTTATTGTCATTCTAACTGTAGCATGTTATTTAAATGAATAGTCCAATACTCAAGTTTTGAAATACCGGTATAGTGAAAAGTGGAACTCTTCATTTATGAAGTGACGAAAAGCTGTCTCGCATGATCTGTGGTAGTATCAAACTGCTTAGAAACTGATGAAAAACTTACCCATTTTACATGATTATGGAACTAATGCACCTTCGTGCAAAAAATCAAGATTCTAATGTCAACGGTTCTCCTTATTTTGTGGATGAAAGGTCTCGCATGGACTCACTGATGGACTACCGGACAATTTGCAGATGATAGCCTACTTCGTAGGAATTAACTTTATAAATGAAGGGAAATGCAGCCTGGTCCAAATCCCGTACATTGTTGCCACATAATTGAAGCCAGTAATATAGGATCATACATTTTGATATCTCTGAAAGCATTCTGGCCCTACCCAAACCTCTGTGTACATGGTGTATGGACTAAATTAATCTCCCAAGCAGAAGACTTCCAATTTCTTGGCACTGCAATATAATCCGAAACATGTGTAATACCAGTTAAACATGTGTAATACCAGTTAAACATGTGTAATACCAGTTAAACATGTGTAATACCAGTTAAACATGTGTAATACCAGTTAAACATGTGTAATACCAGTTAGACATGTGTAATACCAGTTAAATCCTCCAATAATTCAATTACTTTATTGAAATTCCATTTGTTTGGAGTCAATCAATCAATCATTCAAAAATGAATCCGAATTTTGATCATGTACTAGAATCATTAAAATAACCAAAAAAATATTTGCTTATCTCCATGATTTTGAACCAGCTTGTCAACTTTCTTTTCTAATAAATTTGACCACCCTCTGAATGTATGGTGGGAAATCCCACTTCCAACGTGATGGATTTATCAGAGGATTTGCCGTACACCCCAGTGCTCACATGATAGATGACACAGACCAACACTGGGCATGCTTAACTTGGATTCTTATGGGAAAGAACGGGGGAGAAATGCCAATATATAATGGAAAGCTCTTGTTCCTGAACCAAGCCATATTTTAGATATCCCAAGGCTGAGGATTTCTCAGCAACTGTATGTATTATGTTACTTCAACTAGCCAGAACAAAAGAACAAGAGGTGACCAAATTTAAATTGTGCACCATTATTTATTGTTCAAATACTGAGTATATCGCACTATTACATTTTGTGAATACACCAATTTAAACTTAATTTTAAATAAGAAACAAAATCTCTGAATATAACTATACAAAAAATGGATTTTTGTGCAGATATTTGTCAAATTTTTCTAACAGAACATCGCATGTGAGGTGAAAGAGCATTAAATTTGTGCCATTTAAATATGCTTTGTGGAGCATAATGAGATGGATGGTCATACTGAGGCACAGACGTCTCTTGGGTGACTCAAGGCATTCTGGGTGCTGTTGCCAAAAGTTTTGCCATACCGGAACTTTTGCCCTGTAACAACCAAACGAAGAGACAATTTGAGACATGATAGAGATGCATATGAGTTCAAATTAACTTCAAAGAAACACCTTTATCTAAGGCGCTCACAGACTTAAGATTTGTTTATTACATATATTCTAAATTATGAAAAAATAAAACATTATGTAGTATACACTGGGTATGCGCCTATACCCTGTTATTTTAGGGTATAGGCATATTATGGGTGTATACTATATACGGTACTGTTTTTGTCCTCCGCCACGAAGTGGTGGGAGGACTTGGAAATGCTAGCCGTCCGTCTGTCCGCCCGTCCCACATCTTGTGAACGCGATATCTTGAGAACAATTCGACCAATCGACTTCAAACTTGAGAAGGTGCTTCACATCAGTTAGACGGCCATTGTATTGATTTTCACTGAGGTACGTAATCCAAGATGGCCGCCATCGACCATATTGGATTCTGTCCGTCCCACATCTTGTGAACGCGATATCTCAAGAACAATTCGACTAATCGACTTCAAACTTGAGAAGGTGCTTCACATCAGTTAGACGGCCATTGGTATTGATTTTCACTGAGGTATGTAATCCAAGATGGCCGCCATCGACCATATTGGATTCTGTTCGTCCCACATCTTGTGAACGCGATATCTGAAAGAACAATTCGACTAATCGACTTCAAACTTGAGAAGGTGCTTCACATCAGTTAGACGGCCATTGGTATTGATTTTCACTGAGGTACGTAATCCAAGATGGCTGCCATTGACCATATTGGATTCCATCCGTCCCAGATCTTGTGAACGCGATATATCGAGAACAATTCAACCAATCGACTTCAAACTTGGGAAGGTTCTTAACGTCAGTCAGACGGCCATTGGTATTGATTTTCACTGAGGTATGTAATCCAAGATGGCCGCCATCGACCATATTGGATTCTGTTCGTCCCACATCTTGTGAACGCGATATCTGAAAGAACAATTCGACTAATCGACTTCAAACTTGAGAAGGTGCTTCACATCAGTTAGACGGCCATTGGTATTGATTTTCACTGAGGTACGTAATCCAAGATGGCTGCCATTGACCATATTGGATTCTGTCCATCCCACATCTTGTGAACGCGATATCTCGAGAACAGTTCGACCAATCGACTTCAAACTTGAGAATGTGCTTCGCATCAGTTAACGGCCATTGGTATTGACTTTCACTGAGGTATGTAATCCAAGATGGCTGCCATGGACCATATTGGATTCACTCCGTTCCACATCTTGTGAATGCGATATCTCAAGAACCAATCGACTACAAACTTGGGAAGGTTTTTCACATCAGTTAGACGGCCATTGGTATTGGTTTTCACTGAGGTACGTAATCCAAGATGGCTGCCATTGACCATATTGGATTCTGTCCATCCCACATCTTGTGAACGCGATATCTCGAGAACAGTTCGACCAATCGACTTCAAACTTGAGAATGTGCTTCACATCAATTAGACGGCCATTGGTATTGATTTTCACTGAGATACATAATCCAAGATGGCTGTCATTGACCATATTGGATTCCATCCGTCTCGAATCTTGTGAACGTGATATCTCGAGAACAATTTGACCAATCGACTTCAAACTCGAGAGGGTGCTTCACATCAGTTAGACAGCCATTGGTATTGATTTTGATTGAGATAGTACGTAATCCAAGATGGCTGCCATTGACCATCTTGGATTTCACTCACCCATATTGTACCCATCTGTGTTGTGAACGTGATATCTTGATCTATTCCACCCATCGATTTATAAACCTCACCATCCACAAATCCATACACAACTACAGACTTGCATTCCAGTGTTACACTACCCATTACTGCTTCCCAAACCTCCTCAAATTGTCTCAACAATTCCAGATAAACATCTCTTTCCACATACACATATCCACTTTCCAAGTTATATTTAAGGAGATATTGGAAGCGTATATGCTGCATGCTCTCAAACAGGTTACTTGGCGGAGGACCTATAGCTACTCAGCTTGTATTTTATATATTTATTTTAGAATATAATTAATAGATCATCAGTCTGAATAAAAGCTTTGCAGCTTAGTTGATTAGTTATATTCCAATAATTTAAATTAATGATAAGTTCTGTAATTATCTGAGTGATCAAGCTAACCTGGTATATGTCCAGTGTAGTGAGGTACTAGCCCTGTCTCGATGGGATAGAGGACACTGTTGTCCACGTGAGATTTCTCCGCCCTCTGGACTGTGATTGGCGCCCTCTCAGTTTTATTAATTTTGTTCACTTCATCCGTGAACTCGTTCAGAGCCTTATGTGTGGTAATGGGGAACCCAAAGCCAAGATGAAACCTGGCACGAGGAACGAACCCTGTGTAGCCTAAAAGAAAGCAGAATTTGTTTCAAGATTCAAATACGCAATGGTAAAAATAAAAGCTGGAAAAACTGAGCGAAGAGACTTGAACATTCAATAACGAGAGAGGCTTCTACTCAGTTGTTGAAGAACCTGCATTTAAGGCTGCACTAAATTGTGGCTAAATTAGCTCCAATATTCGGACTCGTACAGTCTAGACTCATTATAAGCTAAGCGCTGATTCTGATATAAGGTGGGTCCTATGGTGTCCCCCAAATCAATAAATGCATATTATTATTTCAGCCCTTTTATAAGGCTGAAAGTCTATAAGGTGCTTTTAAGTTTTATCCCCCAATAACAGCAATAAAGAGAGGTTACACTGTACCAGGTTCTTGAGAAGACTACTCGCACAAAGTAGGATAAGAAGTAGTAGTCTCACGAAGTAGGACCGATACCAAAATCTTGAGAATTTAATCTGACAAAGTGGTATGTAAGCCAAGGTCTTGAAAATATACTCTCACATAGTGAAAAACGGTAGCAAGATCAAGGTAGTCTCACCAAGTAGGGCATTTACCAAGATCTTGTAATGTACTCCGACAAAGTAGGATGTATGCCAAGGTCTTGTGAAGTTACTCTCGCAGAGTAGTACGTATACAACATCGTGAAATGTCACAAAGTAGGACGTGTATACCAAGATCTTGAATTCACTCTAACAAAGGACCTAAACCAAGATCTTGAGAAGGTAGTCTGACAAAGTATGACATATAAAAAATATCTTGAGCAGATAATCTTACAAATTAGAACTTTTACCAAGATCTTGACATTGCTCTCACAAAGTGCCTAAACCAAGATCTCGATTAGGTAGTCTTAACACAAGTAGGACATTTAAAAATATCTTGAAAAGGTAATCTTACAAAGTATACTGCGATCCTTCTAATTTACTTTTACAAAGTAGGACATATACTTCTGGAAGTTAGAGCTTGTAACTGGGGCACCCATTTGGTTTCTGGGCACAAAAACGAATAAGATCTCACCCATGGGATCCCGTGTGTGAAAAGAAATAGGACCCAAACATTGTGTTATGAGTGAAATATTATTGAAGGTAACGTTAAATCTTATTCAGTAACTCACTCTTGAAGTAACTCTCACAAACTACATGTAGGACGTATACCAAGATCTTGAGAAGGTAATGTTGCAAAGTACATGTCGGACAAATACCAAGCTCTTGAGAAGGTAATCTTACAAAGTACGATATATACCAAGAATTGATAAGGTTATCTTACAAAGTAGGATGTATACCAAGAAGGTAATCTTACAAAGTAGGACGTATACCAAAAATTGAGAAGGTAATCTTACAAAGTGGAACATGTACCAAGATCTTGTGAAGTTACTCGTACAAAGTAGGACATGTAAGAAGATCTTGAGAAGGTAATTTTATAAAGTAGGACATATAACAAGATCTTGAGAAGGTGATCTTACAAAGTAAGATGTATATCAAGATCTTGAAAAGGTACTCTTATGGAGAAGGATGTATAACCAAGACCTCGAAAAGGTAATCTCACAAAGTAGGACATATACCAATATCTTTTGAAGGTAATTTGCCAATGTAGGACATAAGCCAAGAATTGAGAAGGTAATCTTACAAAGTAGGACATGTACCAAGATCTTGAGAAGGTAACTTTACAAAGTAGGACATATACCAGGATCTTGAGAAGGTAATCTTACAAAGTAGGACGTATACCAAGACATTCAGAAGGTAATCTTACAAAGTAGGACATATACCAAGATCTTGAGAAGATAATTTTACAAATTAGAACGTATACCAATACCTTGAGAAGGTGACCTTACGAAGTAGAACGTATACCAAGATCTTGAGCAGGTAATCTTACAAAGTAGGACGTATACCAAGACCTTGAGAAGGTAATCTTACAAAGTAGGACATATACCAAGATCTTGAGAAGGTGATTTCACAAAGTAGAACATGTACTAATACATTGAGAAGGTGACCTTACAAAGTAGGACGTATACCAAGATCTTGAGGTGGTAATCTTACAAAGTATGATGTATACCAGGACCTTGAGAAGGTAATTTTACAAAGTAGGATGTATGCCAAAACCTTGAGAAGCTAATCTTACAAAATAGACATATACCAAGCTCTTGAGAAGTTAATCATACAAAGTAGGATGTATACCAAGACTTTGAGATGGTAATTTTACATAGGATATATTTCAAGACCTTGGGAAGGTAATCTTACTAAGTAGGACGTATACCAGATCTTGGGAAGTTAATCTTATAAAGTAGGACATATACTGACATCTTGAGAAGGTAATCTTACAAAGTAGGACATATATCAAGATCTTGAGAAGGTAATATTACAAAGTAGGATGTATACCAAAAATTAAGAAGGTAATCTTACAAAGTAAAACATATACCAAGAATTGAGAAGGTAATCTTACAAAGTAGGACATGTACCAAGATCTTGAGAAGGTAATTTTATGAAGTAGGACATATTTCAGGGTCTTGATAAGGTAATCTTACAAAGTAGGACGTATACCAAAAATTGAGAAGGTAATCTTACAAAGTAGAACATATACCAAGAATTGAGAAGGTAATCTTACAAAGTAGGACATGTACCAAGATCTTGAGAAGGTAATTTTATAAAGTAGGACATATACCAGGATCTTGAGAAGGTAATCTTACAAAGTAGGACGTATACCAAGACGATGATAAGGTAATCTTACAAAGTAGGACATATACCAAGATCTTGAGAAGGTAATTTTATAAAGTAGGACATATACCATGATCTTGAGAAGGTAATTTTATAAAGTAGGACATATACCAGGAGCTTGAGAAGATAATCTTACAAAGTAGGACATATACCAAGATCTTGAGAAGGTAATTTTATAAAGTAGGACATATACCAGGAGCTTGAGAAGGTAATCTTACAAAGTAGGACATATGCCAAAAATTGAGAAGGTAATCTTACAAAGTAGAACATATACCAAGAATTGAGAAGGTAATCTTACAAAGTAAGATCTTGAGAAGGTAATTTTGTAAAGTAGGACATATACCAGGATCTTGAGAAGATAATCTTACAAAGTAGGACATATACATGCACCAAGAACTTGAGAAGGTAATCTTACAAAGGACGTATACCAATATCTTGAAGTTCCTCTCACTGATGCCACGATCTTTAGAAGTTGCTCTCACAAAGTAGGACAAAGACAAGATCTTTAGAAGTTCTTCTCGCAAAGTAAGGTGCTCAGATTTTAAGAGGTTTTGAAGTAAGACGTATACCAATATCTTGAAGATCCTCTCACAAGAGCAAATATCAAGATGTTTAGAAGTTACTCCAACAAAGTATGACGGAGAAAAGATCTTGAGAAATCTTTAGAATTCCTCTCACATCGTAGGATGTATACCAGATCTTGATAAGTTAATCTCAATAGTAGGACGTGTATACCAATATCTTGAGAACTTTCTCTCAAAAAGTAGGATATATGCCAAGATCTTGATAAGCTACACACGCAAGGTGGGACGTATTTTAAGGACTTCGACTATGTACTATCACAAAGTGGGACGTGTACCGCAAGCCCATGAGGAATTACCCTTGATATTATATACAAAGATTTCCCAACATGTATTACAATATTTTGTGAAATTCTCATCCTGCTGTACCACCATTTTGGCTGTTGAATTCAACCAGTTGAGTCCTGGATCATATCCGGTAATCCTGGATCATATCCAGTAATCCTGGATCATATCCAGTAACTCTCACAAGTATGTTATCACCCGCACATTAGATTAGAAAGTCCCCATTATCGGCGTTTCGAATGACGACTCTCGGAAATTCATTGAGGATGTTGTAATATGCCAAATTTTGATACTTTCGGTTTGGTGATCTTGGAGTTGTGACGTCCAATTGTAACGTTCTGGCGCTTTACATTATCCACATCGTTGACGTTCCTTGGATACGTTGGGTGACGAACGATGGCAGCTCATATCGCCACAGGCTGAGGAACCAATCGAATTACCTGTTACGGAAAAAGTTTGAGTTACGTTGGAGTTTTCGAAAACGTCCTGTAAACATCATGTGATGTAACTTACCCATAATCTCTAGCCAAATCTATTACATCGCAAAGCTCTAGAACGTTTTGCGACGTCGTCAACTTGGCTAGCGAAGATCCAACTTACCCGACATAAAGCTTTTCTGGGGATTGTTGTTATCCAAACGGTACGGTGACGACTCCATCGAATGTTGGACAGTATATGGAGATATGTAAGTCTTGGGTGCGCTTGCTATAGGTAACAGTGGGGGCTTATGCCAGGCTCTGATTGGCTGAAAAAAAAATCTTGGTATAATGATTGGTCACGGTCGTTATGACTCCTGGCGCGTTCTAAGTGCCGCGAATTCGAATAGTTTTTCTGCACTCATTTTAACTCATTTTAATGTGTTATTTAGACAGTCACAATAAGCGAAATGAAATTATAAGCATATGAAACATTTCGAGACTAATTAGTTTGGTTTCACAGGTATTTCCTACCTGGAAATAGATCTTTCTAGAGTGTTGGTCCGTTGACTGCAGCAAACACTAGATAGGAATACCTGTGTTTGGCATTTATCCAATTTTCGAGATGTTTGCTTGGAAAACACGACTGCACATGAACACATCGATAGTACGCGTTTAGAGGCAATACTGATCTATATTCGACCCAGACATTGGATACACTCTGCGAGTATTACAGAAGATAAAATTAATCTCCACAATGGCCGCAAAGCCGAGTAAAAGCAGAGCATTTTGCTTAGTTCAGTCGGAATGTTGATACATGTACCTATCATTATTTAAACGAACTTCTACAATCTCAGAAATTATTATTATTTGAAACAAAACAGATGTTTGTAATAATGTTCATGACAATAGTGTTCATGACAATAGTGTTCATGACAATTTGGTGTAGCACACAAAGAACCCGAAGAGCTAAAGAGAACCAATTTCTGTTACAGAGCATACGAACCTTCTCCCCTGTCAGTACGCCAGAGTCTGATGGAGTCTGAAAAGAGGCAGTTACATTGGTTAAGTACATGAAGAAATAAATTCTGCCTGATGACCTACCCCACCCTGTTCAAGTGGATAGAATGGATAGAGTGGAAGGTCTTGTAAATATACTCTCACGTAGTAGAAATGGGTACCAAGATCAAGGTACTCTAACCATGTAGGGCATTTACCAAGATCTTGTGATGTTACTCCCACAAAGTAGGATGTGTGCCAAGGTATGCCAAAAGTCACAAAGTCACGAAGATCTTGAATTTAGTCTCACAAATGACCTGAACCTAGATATTGATACGGTAGTCTGACAAAGTATGGCATATAAAAATATCTTGAAAGATAATCTTACAAAATATGACATATACCAAGATCCTTATAATATACTCTCACAAGGTAGGGCGTATATCAAGATCTTGACATTACTCTCACAAAGGGCCTAAACCAAGATCTTGATTAGACAGTCTTATAAAGTAGGACGTATGCCAATACATAAAGAAATAAATTCTGCCTGATAACCTACCCCACCCAGTTCAACTGGATAGAGTGGAAGTGCTCTGCATCGGAAGCCTAGGTCACATGATTGAATTTTCATGATAATTCCCCTTTTCCGATTTAATTCTTAAACAAGAGTATGCCCCGGGAGGCGACGGGTGCATTGACGCGTGACTCCCGACGTTAATTTGTGTTTCGTATTTTCCGCTCATGTCTATGCCAACAACATGGGCCATATGTTTAAAATGTATTGATAACTTGACTTGTAAATATGATAAATATACATCAAATGATCCTACTTTTCTAAGAAAGCAGTAGTATGCTTATACGATGATGGTAAGTTTGGAAACAGTCCAGTTAACACCGATTAAAATCACTCCCCATATTGTAGACAAGGAGAGGAGAGGTACGAACCACATATTTGCGCCGAGAGTCCCGCGTCAATGCGCTGGGTCATACCTTTGTCCGGAAAGGCGGATTGTGAGTGATCGACTTGATAATTATACCAAAATCAGTGATCGATTGCATGGTGGTATAAAACTTTCTGAGAAATATGATGGAGATGGAATACGATTTGAATGAGACTCTCTGTTCCCTTTTTTCGTTCGAAGCCCGTTATATTTTTCATTGTTTTTAAATATCTTGTGAAAGTGTCTTCACAACGTAGATCTTCTCATAAAATCCACGAAGAACCAAAGAACCAAGATTTTTGAAAGTACAAACACATACTGGCAGATTGAGTCGAACCCTTTTCCCAGCTTTGTCTCGCTGTAAACCCGTTGGTTCCCTCAGATCGTCCATCTTTTTCTTGTGTATAAGATGGTCGCCTTCAAAGTCTGCGATGGCACTTTTACACTGATCGGCGTACCTACTACCGAAATAGTGCTGGCTACGAGGGATGAAACCTGGACAAGGGAAATAGAAACGTACAAGTTTAATAAATTGGCACAGTGAATAAAAAGTGATGTTCGACTTTCGAAAAGAACTGTTTATTTTCTCTGAATTGTAGTTCGATACGTATCCGCAGACTGATAACTTATTAATTACATATTCTAGGAAAATAAAAAATAAAATACTCCATAGTATACGCCCGGTAAATATTACCCAATATGGGAATAATATATGGAATATATATGACAGAGGGGTTTCATGCTCTCGTTTCATTGCTGTTAATAAAGGCTGATACCTGTGTATCCTGGAACCAATTTCTCAACGAGTTTTTGATCGCCCCAGCTCTGTGTTCGTCCACGTAAGACCGCATCTTTGCCACTCTCCGTCGACTTCATCATTTCTTTTTCGGGGCAAAGTTCACCCAATACCAGTTTCCCAGAACTGGCCACGTTCTCATCCTGTAGAAGATTTGACGTGGTCTTACCGAATGTATGACCGATCTGGTATTTGAATTGAGGACAAAAGCCGCCATACCTGCAAAAAGAAGACAACCGATCGACTTGAAGTTGAATATACTTGATCCAAACATACCATGTACCAGACTAAATAGCAAACTTCAGATCCCACATTCAACATCCAGCCGTCGTTCATCAAGTAATTTTCGCGTCTATAATCGAAGGACCTATTTCGTATATAGCACCAATTTCAAATGTGCATGAAAAGAAAGTAATGAAAACACAAGATGGTTTCCTACAAGACAGATGGTGGTCATCTGTTTTCAATGACGTCATCATCACCGGACAAATTATACAAATGACTTCACATATTGGAACTATCCTTCCCATACAATAATCAGACATACCTTTTCCAATGCATATTTCACACAATGTATCTCTTCAGTAGCAAAAGTGCAGATAAGTTATATAGTCGGCCGGCTAAGGACATCAAAAACTCCTTTGAAAACTTTCGATGGCAGTTTTTGTTACAAATGGGTACCCATGTTAAATTAATTCTTTGCGTGGTAGGCATCAAGGTAGGAGGGGATATCACCCTGAGTTTGGGATATTAAGGTCATTTTGGGATCAAATAAGGTCAAAAATGGGTAAAAAACGGTTATAAGTTAATATCTACCTTACTCGTTATTACCAATGAGCATCCAAGATGAATTAGTTGTATGTAATGTAAGGTTTAAGGTAGTCATAGATAATACGTTAAGTATTAGAATTAAGGTCATTTTAGGGTTACTTTTGGGTCAATCGACATCACCGATGTGCAAAAATGGGTTATAAATTAATATCCACAGTACTAATTGTTACGAATGAATATCGAAGCCTTAATTAGTCATAGATAACACGTTAATTATTCAAATTAACGTCATTTTAGGGTAAATGTGTTCAAAAATAGGCACTGCAGTCATGGATAACATGTTAATTATTAGTATTAAGGTCATTTTAGGGTCATTTTTGGGTCAAATGAGGTTAAAAATAGGTAAAAATCAGTTATAAATTAATATGCAAAGTACCGTAATTGTTACGAATGGATATCCAAGCTGAATTAGTTGAATGTAATGTAAGGTTTAAGGTAGTCATAGATAATACGTTAATTATTAGAATTAAGGTCATTTTAGGGTCACTTTTGGGTCAAACGACATCAACGATGTGCAAAAATAGGTTATAAATTAATATCCACATACTAATTGTTACGAATGAGTATCGAACCCTTTATTAGTCATAGATAACACGTTAATTGTTCAAATTAAGGTAATTTTAGGGTAAATTTTGGGTAAATGTGGTCAAAAAAAGGTACAAATCGGCTATAAATTAATATCCACAATACGGTATTAATTGTTACGAATGGGTATACAGGCTGAATTAGTTGTATGTAGAGTGTAGGGTTTAAAGTAGGCATAGTAACCATTATGTAACCATTATGTTGTCTGTCGAGGATTATTCAAATAGACTAAAAAAACTGACCTAAGATGACAGCTGTAGTGTGAAACAGCTCAGTTCTAGCAGATGCCTGCTTCGAGCTAAAAATAACTCCTTTGAATTTGACTAATAACATTTACCAAGTTGAGCAAGAGTTTCGAGCGAGTCAAATGAACCCACATGGTCACCATTTTGAATTCAACAATTGTATTCTCAGCTGAAGATTATGCCAACAGAATAAAAATGAGCATAATGTAATAAACTATGGCGTTATTCTACTTAATTTGAACAAGTTTGTACCTAGAATAAAAATATTCTAACAGTAACATGAAAAAAACACGGATTTCCGAATGATGCCTTATGGTCGCCATTTTGAATTTGACGATCATATTTAATCTGAATACTCGGCAAATATGTTCAAAATGGGCACAAGACATTTGGCTATGATGTGGGATCCTTCGGTTTTGACAAGTTTGCACAATCAGCTAAGAATAATGCGTTGATCTATACGAGCAACATGGAAAAGCAGGAGTTTCAGAAAACCCCACGCGGCTGCCTTGAATTTGACCATAGTATTTTGATCTTGGGGACATGCAAATGGATTCAAAATGGGCATAAGTCGTTAGGCTATGCTTAGAGCTCCTTCTGTTTTGACAAATGAAGAAAAAATAGACAGGTCCCAGCCAAGAAAAAACTAACATTTTTTCCGGTCAAAGTTTTCTCAGTGGTTCCGTCATCCTTGACCTATGCCCTTTCAATTTAGCTGAGGGGCCACCCTGGATTTGGCCTCAAATCCAATATGGCGGCCAAAATCCAAAATGGCCGCCAATGCCCATAGAAACTCACAATTTCCTGCTCGAAAATCAATTTTCTTACCACAAACTAGGTTTTTTTCTAGTCCCACGTAGGGTATGAATAATTAGTTAATTTTGTAATGATTTGTAATTGGTCTGAAAATTCAATATGGCCGCCAAAATCCAAAATGGCGGCCAATGTCCATTGAATCACACATTTTCTTGCCCTAATATGTAGAGATGGACCATCCTTGGTCCGAATGCGTCTTGTGGGGTGTCATATTGTAGCTCTCGGGGCGTAGACCTCCGATTTGAGGGATGTCCATGTCATCTGTGACGTCATCAGGACGAGTAGTAGCGAAAGCGGGCATTTTGAGGGTGCATGGAGGTGTGTTTGGGGTAAAGATGGACCATCCTTGGTCCGAATGTGTCGTGTGGGGTGTCATGTCGTAGCTCTCGGGGTGTAGACCACGACTTGAGGTTTTTCCATGTCATCTGTGACGTCATCGGTGACGTCATCAGTACGAGTAGTAGCGAAAGCGGGAGTTTCGGAGGTGCAAAGGAATGCATTTGGAGTAGATGACGGCCGTTTTTGCATCCAGCTACCGGATAGATTTCCCTGTGAGTGTGAGTGTATGCGCGCGCGTGTGTGTGTGTGTGAGTGAGTGAGTGAGTGAGTGAGTCGTGCACAATGCCCTTGAGGCGTCCCCAACGTCCGTCAACGCATGGACGCACTAATGACGGTGAGTGAGTGAGTGAGTGGGATCCGACTGGACTAATGTATCGTCTGTTTTCATCATTTTGCGCAACAGCAGTCTGGCCGTAGTATAGAAAGCAGGCATTTGGGGATTCGTGGAGGTTTATTGAGTGATTGAGGGACCGTCCCTGGTCAAATGGACCGTGTGGGGTATCACATGAACAGGTACAATAAAAGCGTGCCCGAGATACAACGCATATCACGAATCGTTAGATTCTTGGTATGTGCTTTAGAATAGGTTAACCGGAAGACTATACTGTGAAGTCATGTGGCTCTGTCAGTATGTCGGCACTTCTTCCCACTTCCCTTATATGTGTTGTAATCAGTGTAAAGCTCTCGTGGGTCAGACTGGCTTGTTTTCATTGGAGGTCGTGCCAATCTGCGCATCCGCAGTTGGGGTGTAGTAAGTAAAGTGGTCATTTTGGGAGGTGCGTGGGGGTCTGTTGAGTGATGAGGTAACATTCTTGATCCGAATGCCTCGTGTGAGGTGTCAAAAGTGAAGCTTTCGTGGTGTAGACCATGACTTGAGGGGTGTCCCTGTCATCTGTGACATCATTCTTGACGTCATCAGTAGGAGTAGTAGCCAAAGTGGGAATTTTGGGGATGTGAAGTAAGGTGTTTGGGATAGAGAGGGACCATGTTTGGTCCAAATGGCCCGGTTGGGGTGTCCTAGTGAAGCTTTCGTGGGGTAGAGTCAGACTGGCATGTTTTGTATTGAAAGTCGCGCCAATCTGAACATACGCAGTTGTGAAACAGCTTACCAATTACCAATATACGAGTCGTCAGAGCAATTCCATCATAGCTCTCTAGATTTGTATCTAATACCGCTTATGCCGGTGCTAGGGGCCGTGTGGTCATATCATCCAAGTTGCCACATGAACAGGTACAATAAAAGCGTACCTGAGATACAACACATGTCACGAATTGTTAGATTCTTGGTATGTGCTTTAGAATAGGTTAACCGGAAGACTATACTGTGAGGTCATGTGACTCAGTATATCGGCACCTCTTCCCACTTCCCTTATATGTTTTGTAATAGTAAGTAAAGTGGTCATTCTGGATGTGCGTGTTTGAGCGATTGGGGGACCATTCTTGATCCGAATGCGTCGTGTGAGGTGTCAAAGGAAAGCTTTCATGGTGTGGACCACGACTTGAGGGATATGCGGGTCATCTGTGACGTCATTTCTGTCGTACTCAGTAGGAGTTGTAGCCAAAGTGGCAATGGACCATCCGTAGTGCGAATGCGTCGTGTGAGGTGTCATCTTGTAGCAACACTCACCAGCTCAATGCTTCAACGCCCTAGTGAACTAGCCCTGAAGCCCTGCCCGCCTATACGTAGCTCTACGGGTGTAATCCCTGATAAGTACTATTCTGATTGGTTAGTCCAAAAGTAGCGCAACAACAACAACAACATGAACGATAACAGGTCAATGCTTTTATTATCCCCTCCATCAGAGCACATCCACGCTAAGGGAACCACTATGGGTGTGTTTACAATTCACTTATGCTATTGCCCGTGTATTCAGAAGTTCATTGTTCTGATCTCAGAATGATGAGGGACACGAGTTAATCCCTCCACTATTACCACCACCACAGACCAGCTCCCATGTGGCAGAGTTCTTGGATCGGAGCTCTTGTAGCTCAAAGCTTGTGGAGCTCAGAGCTCGGAAGTGACATCATCGCTGTGGTGCACTCTGTACCCTATAGCCATTAGGGTATAGGGTACACCAGAGTGCGGGTGCGGTGCGGTGTGTGGTGTTGTCTGTACAGATAGGGATTAACTCGTGTCCCTCATCATTCTGAGATCAGAACAATGAACTTCTGAATACACGTACAATAGCATAAGTGAATTGTAAACACACCCATAGTGGTTCCCTTGGCGTGGATGTGCTGTGATGGAGGGGGTAATAAAAGGATTGAGATGTAATCGCTGATGTTGTTGTTGTTGTTGCTCTATTTTTGGACTAACCAATCAGAATAGTACTTATCACGGACTACACCCATAGAGCTACGTATAGGCGCGCAGGGCTTCAGGGCTAAATCACCAGGGCATTGAAGCATTGAGCTTGTCGTTGGTGGGTGTTGCTACAAGTTGACATCTCACACGACGCATTCGAACCACGGATTGTCCATTTCCATCTTGGCTACAACTCCTACTGAGGACGTCAGCAATGACGTCACAAATGACTCACATATCCCTCAAGTCGTGGTCCACACCATGAAAACTTTGCTTTGACACCTCACACGACGCATTCGGACCAAGATTGGTCCCTCGATCGCTCAAACACATCCCCACGCACCTTCAGAATGACCACTTTACTTACTACACCACAACTGCGCATGTTCAGATTGGCGCGACTTTCAAAAAAAAACATGCCAGTCTGACTCTACTGACTCTATTCCTACTGATGAGATCAAGAATGACGTCACGGATGACAGGAGCACCCCTCAAGTCATGGTCTACACCACGAAAGTTTCACTTTGACACCTCACACGAGGCATTCGGACCAAGAATGGTCCCTCATCACTCAACAGACCCCCACGCACCTCCCAAAATGACCACTTTACTTACTACACCCCAACTGCTGATGCGCAGATTGGCGCGACTTCCAATGAAAACAAGCCAGTCTGACCCACGAGAGCTTCACACTGATATCCCACACGGTCCATTTGACCAGGGATGGCCCCTCAATCACTCAACAAACCTCCACGAATCCCCAAAATGCCTGCTTTCTATACTACGACCATACTGCGCATGCGCAAAATGATGAAAACGGACGATACATTAGTCTAGTCGGATCCCACTCACTCACTCACTCACTCACCGTCGTTAGTGCGTCCAATGCGTTAAGACGGGCGTTGGGGACGCCTCAAGGGCATTGTGCACGCCTCAATCACTAACTCACTCACTCACACTCACTCCCTCGCTCACTCACTCACACACACGCGCGCACACACTCACACTCACAGGTAACTGGATGGGGAAAAAGGCCGTCATCTACTCCAAATGCACTCCATTGCACCTCCGAAACGCCCGCTTTCGCTACTACTCATACTGATGACGTCACAGACGACATGGAAAAACCTTAAGCCTTGGTCTACACCCGAGAGCTACAACATGACACCCCAGTCCACACGACACATTCGGACCAAGGATGGTCCATCTTTACCCCAAACACGCACCCCCAAAATACCCGCTTTCGCTACTACTCGTACTGATGACGTCACCGATGACATGGATATACCTCAAATCAGGGTCTACACCCCGAGGGCTACAAGATGACACCCCACAGGACGCATTCGGACCAAGGATGGTCCATCTCTACATATTAGGGCAGGAAAATGTGTGATTCAATGGACATTGGCCGCCATTTTGGATTTTGGCGGCCATATTGAATTTTCAGACCAATTACAAATCATTCCAAAATTAACTAATTATTCGTACCCTACGTAGGACTAGAAAAAAACCTAGTTTGTGGTAAGAAAATTGATTTTCGAGCAGGAAATTGTGAGTTTCTATGAGTATTGGCGGCCATTTTGGATTTTGGCCGCCATATTGGATTTGAGGCCAAATCCAGGGTGGCCCCTCAGCTAAATTGAAAGGGCATAGGTCAAGGATGACGGAACCACTGAGAAAACTTTGACCGGAAAAAATGTTAGTTTTTTCTTGGCTGGGACCTGTCTAAAATGAGCTAGAATAATGCCTTGAACAAAACTAGCAACAGGAAAAAGTATGATTTTCAGATGACTTCATATGGCCGCCATTTTGAATTTGACAATCAAATCTTTATCTTCCTATATGTATTCAGCTATGGGAGCTGTGTCATTACGACCATCAGAGGAGTACTGTATGTTCGCTTTCAAGACTACCGGTCTGCTATCTCCTATTGTTGTTTTTTTGGGAGGCCCGTTGGCCGAGTGGTTTAGATCACCGACAAAAAGTGCTGGCGATTAGGTGCTTTACTTTGGGGGTCGCTGGTTCGAATCTCGCTCGGAACTCGACCAATTTGCTGTACTAGAATCTGTGCTATGCTAATATAGTGTAATCTCAAACTAATGAAAATACTGTCAACATGTTTTAACTTGTTTCAAGGCGGCTCTTTTGGCCATCTTTCGATCTGATTTGACCTCGAAATTAGCTCAGAATGACCTCAAATGGTCAAGGTTGTCTTGGTATCCACTCTACCTTGAACCCGAGAAGAAACAATGTGGATAAAAAGTTTACGGCATGTATCAATTAAATAGCAAATGTATACACGTTGATGTAATGCATCTCTTGAAAGCAAAATGGTGGATAGAGTAGATGGAACGTATCTCTCGGTTTTCTTTTGAAAAGCAACACTGCGCTTGAAACATGTATCTAAGAGAAACCAAACGTATTCAAGAGATACAAAACGATACATGTAACAAAAATGTTGATAAAAGTGGTGAACTGCATCTCTTTAGAAGCAACATTGAGGATAAGTTGATGACAATGTTGATAACTATTTCTTGATAAGCAACATTGTGCATAACAGTTGATAACATGTATCTCTTAAATGGCAACAATTTTGATGATACAAGTTAGTGGAATGTATCATTTTGAAAATGAGAGTATCCATGCAGTAGAAAAATGCAAAATGGAGAGATATTTTGAGCATATTATTGAGAGTTTAAGGTACAGGATTTATAATGACATTTATATAGATATTTATGCGAATAAATTTAATGATCAGACGTTCTAGGGTTATTTACCGTGTCGTTTAGTACATGAAAACATGCACCATATGTGTATTGTGAACGTCAGATAAATGCAATGAATTTGATTTACAAGGACCTTATGTAATATATCTCGCAATTATGATAAGTTATAGGTATATTAACGACTGATTTGTCTAGCCAGAGCAAAGCATTCTCACTCGGGGTGTCAATAATGAAGACACCAGGTCGGTGTGTGGATCGATGTGTGTTTCTTGTCTGTGTGTTTTGTCGGAAGAAAAATTAGAAGGGATAAAGCGTAGGTACCGTATCGTAACTGACATCTTAAAAAAAGCTGATACAATATAATACTAAGTAGGATATATATATACGAGAATGTATCTATTAGTATTGAAGTTAAGACTGTTGAACACGTTCTATATTATTAATATATCTCTCAAAAGCAACAATGTGATATATGATTTAATGAAATATGCGTCTTTCCAAAAGCAACAATGTAGATAAAATCACATAAAATCAGCATATATTGCCTAGCTAAACGATTCCTGTATTACATATTAAGGCACATTCTCATCGCATCAGATTGTATAACTCCTGCTGTCAGATTTACATTCTGGCAGGGGGGGACGGGCGGGTGATTAGGACCTACCATAATGACAGATTAAGCTAGTACAGTAGCCCAGATGATTGATAGAATGTTAACTACATGCATAGCCTGTGTAGATATAATTTATCCATAATCTGGATAAATAATTTATGCAAACTTTGTTTTCGGCTCATGCACTGTCTAATTCAGGGTCAATTAAAATTTATTTAAAGTAAACCCGAAAACCACCATGACCTAACCGCTTTCCGACTCCCGGCTTTGTTCACCGAATTAATACATGTATGATTTTCGAATGCCGTGTCACTTACCCTGGTGTATGGTATGGGTCTTTAGTCATCAGTGCAATTTTTCCTCTCGTCATCTTGGAGAATATGACAAAGTTCGAGTTAAATAAGTCAGGACCTCAAATCTATTTCGGTGAACTGTTCTTCCTTCGATAGTATATAATTTTGTCAATACTGCTAAATCTCAATAAACTAGCTACTCGATACTGTAACACCGCTCCGCCAAACAAGTTGACCCATCCGGAACGATTGTCACAAACGTTACTATGCGCAGACAGTGATGACGTCACAGAAGTAACGTTCCCACGCAAATGCGAAATGACGTTGCAAGAGAATTTAAGGAGGCTCCCTGGTTTCGGTACAAAGTCATGTCATTTTTAAAATATTTTTTGTATAGCTTCCGAAGATCATTCTATATCATAAATTGATATAAAAAATGGGGCATAGCGTACTGCTTTTTTCTAATTTTCAGCTTGGATAACGTGTGCCTGTGGCAAGTTGGTACAATGTGAATAATATGTAAAATACTCAACACTTGCTTTTAGAATGTTCAAAAGTCATGTCAATTTTCTCATGTTTATTTTATACATTCCTTGGAACATGTAGTTTTTCAATAAGTCAATTTTAATGTTGGTCGCCATCCAAAAAGGGGCATGAATAGAGCTCTGAAGCCACCTGAACCCACACTTTTTCCCGTCATTTTTCATGAAGTGCCAACAATGTAACGTCCTGACGTCGACAAATGTCACGCCAACAAAGAGTTTGCCATTCGACGTCATGAAGTCACAATGAAAAATTTATTAATTGCTTTTACCATATATATGCTTTTAAAGTAATTAATATTATATGGTAAAAATAGGCGATAGTGGGTTATATCTTCATTTTCCTGGAATATAATTAATCATGTCCTCGAGGGTCTTAGATATGGGTCTATAGCGTTTTTACTGTGGTATTTTATGCACTGGGTAATTTGTTAATCCCCCAAAATCAGGATCTGCATTATGTTTATATATGATTCTAGTCCCCCAGTTCTCAATCAAAACGCGACCGAGGCACAATACCCCCAATTTGACTTGGAAATTCATTTGGAAACATAAAAACATAATTATAAGTTATAAAACATAACTGATGAAGGATAACCGATCTCTTGCAAGAAACTATAGCTTGTGTGTATACATTGTTAATTAAAGGAAAGTTTTTCGGACTACCAAAAGTGATTAAAACTGCATGGATTACACCCATTTGGTGTTTCGAACTGTACCAGAGAGTTGTAATTCAAAGAACATGTACCATCATATATTTACATCTACCACATCTCGTCTTCTGAATGTCCTTGTGGTTTCTCCAGCTATCTTATTTGTTTCTTTTTGAAGTTTTGTATCTTCAGTTTTCAAGTTAAACACTACACTACAAGGGCGTAGACAAATTATGAAGTTCGGGGGAGGGGGGTTAGGGCAGGCGCCTCGGAGCACGTTTGAAAGTGGGGGCTGAACTCTATATCGGCCATGTTAAATGCTGGACTGGTGCTATCTAGGACTTATAACATTGCGTCTCAAAAAGTGGGGGCCCCGTTCCGCGGCCCCTGTAGGGAGAGAGTCTGAGGTATCCCCCTTGGCAGCGTAGGATTTTTTTGGTGAAAATTGATGTTAAATCGGCGCTGACTGGGAGCGGTAAAAGATTGTAAAAGTTGAACTTTTAATTTGTGCGAAAATATCTCATAACAGTGGCGATCACTATACACTGATATACAAGCTGAAATGACCATTCAATTTCGGATTTGCACTATAATTCAAGTTAATCCTTAGAACACCATTTTGCCCCGATAGCAGGGGGCGGTGCATTGACGAGAGCCGACCGCATGAGTTATGGTCCGTTAATTGGATCGCTTTGTTTTCTCTTTAACATATAAATTATTTTTAATCGATGATACCTCAACTATTTTCGACCTGACGTTGCCAAACGTATAAAAAATGTAAGCTTAGCGGTCCTTTCTCAGAATAGTGGCAAAAATTTCTCCATATATTGATACACTAGTTATCAAAGAGTAACGTCGGGTCCAATAAGATTTTATACCTTTATTTGTAGGGTTTCTCTGTGGAAATTAGTTGAGAGTTCGTATATATCTCTTGTTTGTGTATATATCTCTTGTTTGTGAATAAATAAATACTGAACAAATGACTGAGATCTCAATTGAAAAAATTGTCAATTGTCCAAATGGGCAATATTTGATTGGATTGGAGCACATTATTCGTTTCTCGGAGACGGTCGAAAGAGGTTTGAATCCGATATCGCCAATCTTTCTTTGTTCACTGATCGATTGCAATCTTTTTTTCTAGCTAGGCCTACTGGTAAGCATTGTGATGAAAGCATTACTTCCCCTGGATTTATCAACACTTGATAAGATATGTGACAAGATAAACATTTCCTTCTCTGCTATATTTGCTTTCTGTGTTTCTTTCATTCATTCCTCTCTGTTTTTTTCTCATATTTTTTTTTATTATTTTGCCTTCCGTCAAAATTTGGAGGGGGGGGGGGGGGGGGGAAAATTTTGACGGCCGGTAATGAATTATTACACGTTGCCACATCGCTCGAATATGGACCATCTGAATTCAAAACAAGCCGAGGGGATAAATTATTACACGTTGTCACATCGCTCAAATATGGACATTGAGCGATGTGACAACTGTAATAATTTATCCCCTCGGTCTGTTTTGAATACCATATTTGAGCGATGTGACAACGTGTAATAATTTATCCCCTCGGCTTGTTTTGAATCCAGATGGCCCATATTTGAGCGATGTGACAACGTGTAATAATTTATCCCCTCGACTTGTTTTGAATTCAGATGTCCGTATCCGTGTTTATTTTGGCAAATATGACATTTTAGCTAAATAGTTTAGCCCTATAATTCCTCGAAATTGCGACAAAGTATATGAAATGGCGACCTGGAATCAAGGCTTTCCTTGCCTTTTGGACCCCTTTTCTAGATACACGTACACATGCAATTAATAGCAATCAAAATAATTATCGGAATACATTGAAATTTCTGTAATTTATTAATTTATATACAGGTACATGTTATAGTCATACAATTATAAAACATCCAAATCTTGCGTATCGCACAAAACATTTTTAGTAACATATTAAATATATATGCAGTTCAGTTCGTAGCTCCTGAAATACAGAATGACGAAATATTGGAGTGATGAATAATGAGCATACAGGTCAATATGTACAAATCTGTGGTGAAAGCGAAAATCTAACGCGATTTTTGTAAATCTTTCAGAGCACTAACATACTGAATCCTATGGGCCAGACGAGTATACTAACGTGTCCATCACATATATGGGTCAGACGAGTATACTAACGTGTCCATCACCTTTAAGCCAGACGAGTATACTAACGTGTCTATCACATATATGGGCCAGACGAGTATACCAACGTGTCCATCACATATATGGGTCAGACGAGTATACTAACGTGTCCACCACCTTTAAGCCAGACGAGTATACTAACGTGTCTATCACATATATGGGCCAGACGAGTATACCAACGTGTCCATCACCTATGGGCCAGACTAGTATACTAACGTGTCTATCACATATATGGGCCAGACGAGTATACTGACGTGTCCATCACCTATGGGCCAGACGAGTACACTAACGTACGTGTCCATCACCTATGGCTCAGACGAGTACGCTAACGTGTCCATCACCTATGGGCCAGATGAGAATACTATTACGCGTCCATTTCCTATGGGTCAGACGTCACCGCTAACGTGTCCATCACCTATGGGCCAGACGAGTATACTAACGTGTCCATCACATATATGGGCCAGACAACCATAATAACGTGTCCATCACTTATGGGCCAGACGAGTACACTATAACGTGTCCATCACCTATGGGCCAGACGAGTATACTAACGTATCCATCACCTATGGGTCAGACGAGTACACTAACGTGTCCATCACCTATGGGTCAGACGAGTACACTAACGTGTGCATCACCTATGTGTCAGACGAGTACATTAACGTGTCCATCACCTATGGGCCAGACGAGTATACTAACGTGTCCATCAGCTATGGGTCAGACGAGTACACTAACGTGTCCATCACCTATGTGTCAGACGAGTACACTAACGTGTCCATTCCTTATGTGTCAGACGAGTACACTAACGTGTCCATCACCTATGGGCCAGACGAGCATACTAACGTGTCCATCAGCTATGTGTCAGACGAGTACACTAACGTGGCCATCACCTATGGGCCAGACGAGTACACTAACGTGTCCATCACCTATGGGCCAGACGAGTACATTAACGTGTCCATCACCTATGGGCCAGACGAGTACACTAACGTGTCCATCACCTATGTGTCAGACGAGTACACTAACGTGTCCATCAGCTATGGGTCAGACGATTACACCAACGTGTCCATCACCTATGTGTCAGACGAGTACACTAACCTGTCCATCACCTATGGGCCAGACGAGTACACTAACGTGTCCATCACCTATGGGCCAGACGAGTACATTAACGTGTCCATCACCTATGGGCCAGACGAGCATACTAACGTGTCCATCAGCTATGGGTCAGACGAGTACACTAACGTGTCCATCACCTATGTGTCAGACGAGTACATTAACGTGTCCATCACCTATGGGCCAGACGAGTATACTAACGTATCCATCACCTATGTGTCAGACGAGTACACTAACGTGTCCATCACCTATGGGCCAGACGAGCATACTAACGTGTCCATCCCATATGTGTCAGACGCGTATACTAACGTGTCCATCACCTATGGGCCAGACGAGCATACTAACGTGTCCATCGCGTATGTGTCAGACGCGTATACTAACGTATACTAGGGCCTACTACATGTATGTATGTGTCACACATGCGTTCTGCGGCAAACATTTCGACCATTCCGATCGATCGGGGGGTCAATGCGTGTTCTTATCTATACACGAAAAAGAGACACCCATTAGCAACTGTAACTTGAAAATACATAGATTCGGGTCACCAATGCTTTAAAGTTTGTAGCAAATGGCTTCGAAAATGTGTTCGAATGAGATTCTAGTTCAGTAAAAAGCAGTTCCATCTGTTTTACAGTATAGGTATTATAAAATTTTTAGGTTCGGCGCAAGTCCATTGATTTCTGATCTTCTCAACATAACAGTTGACCGGTGGTGAACGGAGAGAGTGTTTCAGAAACCAATGTCCCTTTTCATATGTTCCTATTTAGGACAATTTACCTGAATTGCAAATCAGGAATAAATGTCTTACCTGGGTTAAAAGATTTGGACACGGACATTTATTCGTACCGCTCAACCTTTCATTTTGCAACGGCCTACAGACCTAAAACGATAGTCACTAAAGTCGATATTATTGAAATGCTATATATCGAAAATCGAAAATTAAAAGGAGTATTTACGGTAACATACAAAATCCTCTCTTAATTTCTTTAAATATTTAACGTATGATACCGTAACTTCTCCTTTCTATGAGATCTATGAGATCTGTTAAATCTCAGTGATTAGGTCAATCACATTCTCTCATTGTCAGAGTGTGTAACTACTAAAATAAATAGATTGAAATTCAATCTATCAGATTGAAATTATAGTGACCAATCCTTTATTGGATTGAAAATATTCAATCTAATAGATTGAAAACGATAAAATGAATCTGTTGTAGACAGAACATTCAATGTACTAGATTGAAATTTTCAATCTAATAGATGGAATATTCAATCGAATAGATTGGTCACTAATTCCAATCTGATAGATTGGATTTTCAATCTAATTCTTTTAGAGATATATAAAATGTCGGTATATCTAACAGAAGAAGGTATAGAAACTGATGCCATGAGAATGAGTCAGCTATTGAACCATCGAAATTCGAACAATTCTAACAGAACATTCTTGACAATGAAAGTCGAAAACCCCAAACGTACAAATAAATCTCAAAATAACGAATTGGTGTCAAACTTTGTCGGTGATTTTCAATAGAGAAATATTCTTGTAAAACTGACAATTAAAGATCGAATATATCAACCTGCGGTAGCTATATGTGTGTTACCGGTAATGTGATCTAGGAGAGCATTGCCAGATGTATGGCCCGTATAAATATTCAGAAATATTCACAGAATATCATCGTGGATCCAATCCCTGTCTCGTTTTAACCAGAGAGTAAATATTTCTTCGAATACGCATGTTTGTATCTGTCTCAATGATCAGCGTCCACTAATGAACTCGCGGTTTTTGGCATGGGGGGAGCATCACTTGTGCAAAGTTATTTCCCTTTCCCAGAGTAGACTTCCCTAGCTCAGGTTGTAAAATGGCGGGCGAAATTTCTACAAAAGGTTAATCACACCCCACCAATATGACTGACGCAGAACGACCCAGAAATTATTTATCGTCATATATGGGTCATCATCTGCGCCCTGTCTTGGAGCTAGCTGGGATTCGCAATGTGGAGCATCTCTAGCAAACTATTTTCTCAATACAACCGAATAACCGTATTACAGATATGAAGCGTTCCAATCTATGAAGTATTACCAATTATACAAAGCATTTATCAAATATTCAAAAGGTTAATATTTGGCACAAGTTATAAATGATTGATGATTTCGCGACGAAACATAAAGGTCATCTGTTTTCCCGCTTGTATTAGTCAGAATAGAGATATTTCTGCTCGGATTCGACAGATCACACCACGCTCAGTCAAAACCTTGTTCACAAGAACTGTGCATGGATATCTATAGATTGTCAAGACGGGTTGTCTACCCTGTATATCCATACGGTAGACGGTATCGAGCGGCATCTTCGGTTCAAAATTATATCTAGATCTAGACTGATTCTCCGTATTACGAAATTTATCGACAGACATCCGGTCCGAATAAACAGTCACAGACTCGGAGGATGAAGGATCATGGCTATAATGAAGGATCATGGCTATAATGAAGGATCATGGCTATAATGAAAGACAACCTCAGCTGTGATAACCAATCAGGCTGCTTGAATTATTAGCCAATAGAATTCGAATTCGACTTCAGTTCTTATCGGCAGCGAGTTGGATCGAATATTCCCGCGGATGCCGGTTTACTGTATGGATGTACAGGGGACACAATCACCCTATCTTGGTTTCGTTATATAGACACACCACCATTGTTGTAACATTTGCACATAACGGTTATATTTGCTTTTTTGTTGTTTTTTAGCCTCGAACAGAAATCAAATTCTGATTCCCAGTTGGTGGTAAATATGACGACTTTCTCGCGCGCGTTGATCTGGTCGGCCTGGAAAGCCTCTCCACTATGGCGGTGATTTCGTCTCTGGTGGCTACTCTCCAGGTTCCGGGATAATGTTTGTCCAGCATGGGATACTGTTGGTAGTTGTAAGGCCTATCGTTAAATTCCTGATGTTCCGCTTTGAATTGTCTCATAAAACGTTGTCTGTGGCCCGACCATAGAACCGTCCGGCGATTAAAGGACATAGTTGGTCGACTGACTCTGGACACCAAATTATCAATATCTTCAGAACTTAGTTGTCTTCGATGTGGTTTGGTGAATGCAGGTAAGTTGACAGCCATTTTGCCTCAACTGTCGTTGCCGTTTGCGTCTTCAAATTTGCTTCTAAAAATCTACAGAAAAAGAAAGAGGAGAAAATTAAATTCATGGCTGATATGCAGATCCCAATTTGAACGCTCTTGTCAGATTTGTTTGTTCGCATATAACACGGGATCAAATACGCACCCGCACATTATTGAATGTTCAATTCAGCCCTCTGCAAACATGTAGTTTCCTATGCTGACTGCCACTGAATATTGGCAGTGATACACCATAAGATACGTGTTTGCGGGGGATCGATATTCCAAAATTTCATTACCCATGTTGTTTTCCCGCAGCCCGTCAGGCCGCTGACGATCATGGTAAACGGATGTTCTGATACTCTTGGCTGAGACACGGTTGTTGGAATGGATTGCGTCTCCTAGCTGCTTGTGCATATACAGCTGTTCCGATATTATTGGTTGAGGCATGGTTGCTGAACAGGTTGAGTTCCCATTTTATGTATATACATCATCGCATACCAAAGTCGAACACTACACGTGTTACCTTGGCTGAACATAACAAATTTTCTGATCAGAAGACGGTTTGGTGATGTCATAGCACAATAAATATCCCGTAGTCCATATTAGGAGAAGTACAACTGTATGATCCCGTTAACATTCAAATTTGATTTGCTATTCGAAGGAACTGAGCATTTCCCGTTTGAAAATCAATACAACCATCACTTGCCATATTTGGAAATCACACATACATCAAAGAAAATACTCGCTGGGCGGTGTTGGCAAGCTCATATCTTGATTGACTAAATGGGATCACGCGCGTTTATGATTTGAACAATTTTACCCCATTCACTAAGTCAAAGTAAATGACGGAACGTTAGTATAGTATTTAACTTGAAATGTGAAGATGGTGTATATATTGATGTATGAATCAGGTTATCGAAACACGATAAAGCTTTCTGACAGACCGTATACATAAGTTTCTTATGTCGACACACGCAGACTAATTCTGAAATTAGTTCTATGTTTTATACTATCACATCCTTAACACCGCCACCTCCTCCTATTTTCCTATACAATCATCCCTCCAACGAACAGTCATTTATTTCATTTTCATATTCTAATAGTGGGTGAACCCAATTACCCGTCTACTCGCCATGTCGAGATTTGACTTTGGCCGCCATTGTATCAAAGCACCATGCAGTATTCTACGGCTGGAAGCTGATGACTGGGTCATCGGTGTTAAGGTCAAGTTCTTGAGTGAAAAAACCTGGTTCCCATGTTAAGTGATAGGGAAAATTAGTACCGGTATATAGATATATAGTATTACTCTGCATTTGGCTTAGTGGAAAAGATACATTCATTCCCGACTATCCAGAAAGGAGCAGTTCAATGGTCATTATTGTAACCACCTACATACCATATACTCTTGTGTGTGAGAGTACAACATGGCAAATTCGTTATATACGACTCTACATATATATATGGATATAACACGAATCAATGGACAAGTACACCTACCTAACCTGTGGTCCGAGTAGTTTGGCAACCTCAAACACCAGCTTTAACGAAGAACATTCAGACTGATCGATCAGGCATTAATATATTAATATTTTAACAGTTTGTTAAAGTGCTGCCAACGCGTGGCTCTGAACCTTTTGATTGAGACTCGCGCGATATACATTTGTACATTACGTAATATATCATTATTATCTAATCGGTTAACAGAGATCATAATAAAACACACGCGAAGGACTCAAGTCAAAATCTGTTTGACTTTATAAGGGCCCGAATACGTCAAATAGGATACGGTATTGAGCTGGTGTGTGGTAAACTAACATGTCAAAAGATAGGTATGGTATACAATGATGTTTAATGATCCGTAATTAATAGATAATGACCCATGACACGCGGTAATGTTTGGGAGCGTACATCTGACACGAGCTATATTACTTGTTGTATTTTGAACGCCAATTATGACATATCGACATTATCCCGTCCATATTTATACCACACGGTCTGAATACAATGCGGGCTTCCCGATATCAATGTGGAGCTCTAAACATGTAAACGGAATCATCTTAGCCTGGCGAGTTATCAGTGAAGTTTAAGCACACTCTCACTGTTAAAATGTATGTAACCTACCACCTTAAAGTTCATGACTAGATAGCCTTATGGGCGAGCGTGACTCACCGCGGGATGAAATGCTTGCATGAAGTCAAAGTTCTGAAGATTGACTCGACTCCCGAAGGATCGGATTGTTGATTTTTCGATCGGATTGGTGAACAGGACGAAGTATTGGCAGTTCAAGGCGATAACGCTGGACCCCTTTCTCTCAGGAAAGATATTCTGGGTCAAATAAATTACGGACAGGTACCGATGATGGGACCTTGTAAATAAGTCGACGTTATTTGAATTTTCCTTATCCGGATCAATCACATCGTCCAAGACGATTATATTGGTCTGCTCGGGGTCGAAGTAGTGGACCTGGTGGATATCATGTGGAATGCTTGGAAGGAAGCTCACGTTGTCTAACAGCATATTTTGGTAGGTTGCTTAAAATTGCAATTGACCTTAGCACCAAACAATAAGGATATATCTGATATAATTCATCACCGGGGTCGTCTTTCCCCATCCAGTCGGGCCCCTAACCGTCATCGTACAGGGATCTGATACACTCGTCTGGCCCATACGCGATGAATGCGCTGATACGCTCGTCTGACCCATATGTGGTAGACGCACTAAAATCTCTCCACTTTAATTAGATGTTTACCTTGTCAAAAATCAATGGTTAAATCTGCATCATTTGTTGTTTTGTTTTTTGTTGTTTTTTTTTGCAGCGTGTGTAAAAACGGAACTGACGACAATTACTCTGTGATAGTGATAATATATCACGCTTGAAATTTTTTCAATATAAAACTTCAGAACTGTATAGTTTCATGTACTGGGGTTCAATTACATAGGGAGACGTCATAATGTATTCGTCTTCAGTGGCAAAAAAAAGTCAATAATGCCGGGTACGGTCATAGAGGTGTGTGCGGTTTATTATTCGGCAATTTCACTGGAAATGGGATATAAGCGACGCACCCACAACGAACCGCCCGTTACTAATTCGTATGGCATCTATGGCCTTTGTCAGATCGAACACGAATACATTATGATGTCAGTTTATGTAACTGAGCCCCAATACATGAAACTACCGTAGTAGGGTTTTATAGGGAGATCATTACAAAGTTATTTGAAGCTTGATATATTATCACTATCAAGGAGTAATTGTCCAGGCACCGTTTGAGATTTCAAAATGTTCATGAGATTTGGGGTCTCGCGGGAATTCGATGTGAGTTCGAGGTTTCCCTCGCAAGAGTTGGTCCTGCTTTAATAATAATAATGGAAATTTTCGCGAGATTTATAACAGTTCCCTCGAGGGTTGGTTGTGAGATTTCAACATTTTCCCGAGATTTGAACCAATTTGCTTGAGATTGGGTGCTACATTTCATCGAATGTGTGGTTTACATGCACCTTTCTTAGTTCGCTGTACCTCTCTGTTCCAGGTCCGTGGGTTACATGTACTTTTCAAAGCACGTCATCCGTCTGCGTTCTCATTCCGTGGTACTAGAAGTACCCTTCGAAGTCTGTCGTCTGTCTCTGTTCGTATTCTTGTGTCCTTTTTCAGTGCATCAACATGGCACTACATGAACTCCCTGACTGTCTAGTTCTGATAATGACGTCATCCCCGCCACCACACTGTGGAGCCCCGCGAATGAGCGTATATCTTCGCATTCTATACTACTCGATGTGTCCATTTCGGACGAAATTAATGATTCGGGTCTCATTCACAACACTATTTTGTGCGGGCCCGTAGGCTGGGTGTGGGTCGGGGGTGCGAACATTTTCCGGGGGAGGCATGCCCCCGGACCCCCTAACAGGGCTTCGAGCTACAACAGATCATAAACTTTCACTTGATGCATTAATGAAGCGATTTGTAGTACCTTTACAGAGGCATCTCCAAGTACATCCTCGCGAACCAGTGTATCAATCATCAGGTTTATGATCGATACACTGGCTTGGTTAGTTACCGATAGCAGTTCTGGATATAAATAGCTCGAGGGGTTTCTACTAACCGAACCAATCAGTATGCGCGCTGGAGCAGCTCATCAGGCCAATAGGCAGCGAGGTTTGAGTTTTGACTGGTTTGAATTTCAACGCCGGCAACACTACCTTTGAAGTTAGACTGAAATCGACATCGGGTGTCAAAGCGAAAACCGCAATGACTCGAGAACACATCCGAATCAGCAAAAAGGTCCAGGTAAAACTCTGCTATGATTTAGGGTTTATCTGGACATGTGTGCAGATGCTCCAAGTAGGGCTTGTATTATCGATTGTTAATGTAAAAGTTATATTCCATTCCACCAGCGGCCATGTTAAATGTACCCCAGTCAGCTTACCTTTTCGCAGTAAAATATGTTAGCACCTGCCCTTTGACTGTATTGTTCTGTTCTCCGCAACGCTATAGACTATATCGCTATTCGGTTATACCGCCAGCCTATGAAACTGAGCGTGCTCAGATCTACTTAAATATACATTGCTCATAATCATTCCGTCCTTTCTGATAGCATTGAAGACTTGTTCATCATATGAACTCGTCCAGTACGGCCAACGTTTTTAATAGCGCAATATCTATGCATTTGCTATTATATAAGCCGCCATAAATAAACCAGTAGCCTAAACAGATTAAGGTAATATATGGCCACACTGACTCAATTCATATTCGCATAATCTCATTTATTCTGATATAATCCATTTGTATTGGCTAATCCTATAATTGATTCATAATTACATCAAACAATGCATGGTAAAACAACTTCCGATTCTTCTCCCAAGGTCATACATTTTCATTAAGAGGTTAAAATATTGAGGTATAAAGTATACCAGTATTTCACGAGTGTTTGGTTGCAAGTTCTGATCCCTATTGGAATTTATCTCAAGTGTTTAGGTGCTCCTCGTAATATACATTACTGAAAACTAAAAGCCTAAATTACTGAGTTCCGTATGCTGGAATATTAGCCATATTGGGATTGCTAACTTAAAGCTATATATTAGTACTGGTAGATGATTGAGTGAATATGAGCAATTGCGGTATATCCCGGTACACCACAGAAATAGCGCTACTTAGTTACTAACTTAAATACATAGAATTCTGTTTGATCGTCGCTATAGCGGAAATATTGCTGAACGCGACGTTAAACCTTAATTCTCTCTCTCTCTCTCTCTCTCTCTCTCGCTCTCTCTCTCTCTCTCTCTTTCCTGTGATGTCCTGAACAGCCACCCATTAAACTAGAACAGAAACCTTCGATCAAGCCCGCCATCCTGTTCCCTGGTACACATTTCGGCGAGCAATGTTACAGTCACAGATTTCTACAGACCAGTCGCAGTTCTGTTATTTATTTTATTTTCTGGGCGATTCTGTGTGTAAGTGAAGGGAACATAGACGAAGGAAACAATCAGCCCATCCATTATATATAGAACTATTACACTTCAATATAAACTCAATGACTGATACACTCGAACTCATTTTTTTATATTTAATTCTCTATTTTTTGTTAATTGTTTTACAATATATTGTTTGTACATCTCTGAATTGAACAATGAAATGTATAATGAAATGTATATAAAGCATCGTGTTGATGGGCCACGACATTCGTATGAGAAACGGCCTGAAAAGTACAATTTCAATCAAAAAAGGTACATCGCTTGTGAAGATGTCAACTGAAATGTAGTGTGAAATATAAATAAAGCGTTGTGTCGATGGGTCGCAAAACCCGTATAAGAAGCGGCCCATATCACGTCTGCTTGTTTTTCACTAATATACCAGCACTTTTGGTCAGTCATTTTGAACGGATCAGTTTCATGCCGAATTCATCTATCTGCCCACGGAAAGAGGCGAACAGCTTCTGAATAACCTGTTAAAGTCACTATCAGCGAAAACTGGTTATACACGAAATTAGCCGCGGACAAGGTGGACATGGGCGATGGTCTCGTGGCACACTCAAGTTTCTGGTATTTCAGCAGTCGATTCTAGAGGTCGTTAAGATCGTAATTACCCTGTGATGGATGAGACGTTTCTTTGCACGAGATATGTCCATTTCATGAGATCAATATACGATCATCTCGACAGCTAATTCACCTGAAAAAAAAACTCGATAAAATATCATTAGCCTACACTGTTTTGATTTGGCATAGTACTGGGTACAATCCAATCAGGTACAAATACAATACTTCATTCAGCAGCTTGCTGATGTGAACTCATCATATATACATTGACGTATTAACGCTTTCGGTATATCATCATATATGAAGGTAAAACGGCCCATATTCTACTGGACTGATAATCATTTCCAGTGTTTTAACGGAGTTGATATCCACTGAACATCTTCACTCACCAGGCTAATTTCTACGCTCACACTCTAAGTTCGAATTGGGAACGTGGAAATTGGTTTGGTGTAACGAAACATTTGTTCATATCGAGAAGGCGACCATAGTTACGGTACTTGTTCAAGAGAATCGTGCGGTCAATTAGGTTCATATTTCCAGAATTTTGTCTAACTTATTGAGATTATAACTGTATTATAGCACACTGAAATGTTTCCAATGCAGATAGAGTGTAAATCAAAGTCAAAAGAATAAGAAATCCACCGTAGATTCACGAATATACGGTCATTCAAATATTCAACGATTCCAACAGTTTCGCCAGAAATGTTTTAATCCATCCATATTGAAATTTGCTCTCGATGCACCAACCATTTTAACGAAGACTGTACATTCGCCTAGCCCATATTATGACTAATCAAATACTAGTTTTACTGCATTTAATACTGTTGGTAGAAACTAAATCGGGATAGGCCTAGTCCAGAATTTTTATCTATCTGAGAATTAGGTCATCGAAAAAACTGCTATATGTTTCGCAAATATTTGAGCTGATTTGATGGAAATCCAAGTGCTTTAAACTTTTGATATTTTATTCAACGATGTATGTATGAAACTTCGCGTATAGATAAAGCTGACGACATTATAATGTCGTCAGCTTTATCTATACGCGAAGTTTCATACCACCAAGGCAGAAATTATAGATGCCACAGAATAAAGACAGTCTCTTATGATATTTCATTTCATTCTATTGGATTTTTATTCTGTGTCGGAGGAATATAATCCCCAACCCACGGTATTACAAAAATCAAGCTAATTGGTCACCGTATCAGTTAAGTTATGCCGGTTATCAGAAGACATTATCATTTGATTCCCCGAAAATATTATCGGGCCTCTTCGAAAATATTCAGGACCCATACATATTGGTTGACTGCGGATAAACATTACCGACTAACGCTTTTGATATTTTCTGATTAGGGTAAAATATTTACATGCGCGGGGGATGAAATGTACGAGATTGTTTTATGGAGGCATCGACTCAATAACTCATTCGAATCTCCAAAAATGTCCAGGGAAACCCTCTGTGAGAATTTAGGATTTACCTGGACTTGTGAAGATGATTATTGTGAAGCTTCAAGGGAAAGACACAGGCTTTAAAAAGTGAAATATTTAACGTATACCAAAAGTCTGAATCAAGTTCGGATCACCGACTGACTTGTGTTGGCTGTTTGTCTGCTTTTGTGAATTGAGCGAATCTCAGCCGATGTCCCCGCTATTTCGCCAGAATCTCTCATGATTTTTGAAAATATGGATGAATTACAGGTAAATATTGAGGACATGGAGGTTTATCCGAGAATCAGGCGTTGTTTCTCCTGGTGAAGGCCAGCAGTATCTAGACTGAATTCACTCTCATTTATCCATTATCAAGATCAGACAGAGGAAATGATTTTCAGTCAGTGTAATAATCTGAGCTTCATATCCCAACTCGCCTCTCATATAATGATTCGTTTTAATATACTGTGCAGATACATGTGTACAACTGAATCAGCGATACAGATTTTATATGGCTAACTCTATACTCCAATCAGCCATTATATAGGGAAGTCTCGATCGTGCGGCAGCGATGTGTCGATCGCCGAGGTCCCCAAGGGCCAAATGACAAGTGACATTCTGAACGCTGGTGTAGCTCGTTGGTGTCGATATCATTGTGTGTATGCAGACGTATAGACCATATTCTTTGCTTTAATAGTTATACGGTTTCCGTGGCAACTTCATGACAGAGGTAGGCCTATTGCATTAGTGTGCAACAATACAAATATAAAATGCATGGTATATATTAGCGCCAAGTTTTATGGTGGCCGATAAGGGACATCGCTGCATTGTTTCAGGTATGTGGTTTGGTAACACGAAGGCAGGATGCGAAGCGCGAAGTCCAAACACGAAGCCAGGATGCGAAGTGCGAAGGCAGGATGCGAAGCGCGAAGTCCAAACACGAAGGCAGGATGCGAAGCGCGAAGGCAGGATGCGAAGGCAGGATGCGAAGCGCGAAGCCAGGATGCGAAGCGCGAAGTTCAAACACGAAGGCAGGATGCGAAGGCAGGATGCGAAGTCCAAACACGAAGGCAGGATGCGAAGTGCGAAGGCAGGATGCGAAGCGCGAAGTCCAAACACGAAGGCAGGATGCGAAGCGCGAAGTCAAAACAAGTGCCACTGCGCATGACCCGATGAAAGCGAGGCCAGGCCGCCATTTGAATTATTTTATTTACCAATGCCGAGATCAGAGTATAGTCGCCTTTCTCGTCGGGATGGTTTACATGAAGAATAAAGTCTGTATATGCTTAGATACACGAGTACAATACCAGTCTTTCTTTATTACCGGAACCATTTCGTCACTCGATACAGTCAAAATCGCTGATTTTCTTGATTCAAAGTATAGTTCATTTATGCTCGATTTTATTGAAGACAGCGTCATCCGTCAATATTTTAACGTCGGATATATCGTCGGAAATTCTTCATATCAATCACGACATCTGCTAATCAATAATAATATGGTCGGAAATTTTACATAAGATTGGAAAACATACAATAAATGTTTCACAGAAACCAAGCATAATAGTATTACATATCATACTGTATCACAGAAACTTAACATATTAAATACTGGTATATATAATTGTATCACAGGACCAGAATATGATTACAAAATATGGAGACGACAAATGAAGTTGGACGCAAAATTAAAACTAAACAGGAAAAAAAATAAAGGATCAAATTTTTTAAATCCCCAGCCTTGATAATAAATTTGACTAAATCAATCAGTTGCCGGTAACAAAATCTCTCAGCATTAAGAATACTGGAAAATTTCTGGTGGTACCACGAAGGAAGGATGCGAAGCGCGAAGTCCAAACACGAAGCCAGGATGCCGCGAAGCGCGAAGGCAGGATGCGAAGCGGGAAGTTCAAACACGAAGGCAGGATGCGAAGCGCGAAGGCAGGATGCGAAGCGCGAAGTCCAAACACGAAGGCAGGATGCGAAGGCAGGATGCGAAGCGCGAAGGCAGGATGCGAAGCGCGAAGTTCAAACACGAAGGCAGGATGCGAAGCGCGAAGGCAGGATGCGAAGCGCGAAGTTCAAACACGAAGGCAGGATGCGAAGCGCGAAGGCAGGATGCGAAGCGCGAAGTCGTGTTGGACTTCGCGCTTCGCATCCTACGCCGCCCTCCTTACCTTCATCCTGCCTTCGTGTTTGGACTTCGCGCTCGCATCCGCGCCATCTACGCCATGTTATAAACCACATACCTAGCGATGTCCCTTATCGGCCACCATAAAGTTTACATGGCTTCGTTCGTTCCTTCTACGCCATCACAGTTGCCTGGCCTGTAGGATATTCGATGGTCGATGTCTACGTATAATTATTTCCAATAAATTATGAAAATTAATAAAAAAAAAAAAAAAAATTAAATCGATTTTTTTTAAAATATTTTTTCTATAGTGTATTTCTCTTTCATCTTTGGCTTTCCCTATAATGTCAAGCCGAGTTACTACAGTTTTTAATTACCTACCATACCCTGCCCTCTATGCCATAGAATAAAAGAGCTCTTTTATTCTATGTCATAGAGGGCAGGGTATGGTAGATAATTAAAAACTGTAGTGCTTGACATTATAGAGAATGACGGCCAAAGATGAAAGAGAAATACACTTAGAAAAAATATTTAAAAAAAAAATCGATTTATTTTTTAAATTTTTTTTATTTATTAATTTTCATAATTTATTGGAAATAATTACGTAGACATCGACCATCCAATATCCTACAGGCCAGGCAACTGTGTACGCCATGCTTCCGCTTACTAAACTTACATTTACTCCGGGACAACACAGCTCCATGAGCCGTACGGCTCTCTCCGGCAAAAAAACAAACAAACAAAAAAAACCCCAACAAACCGTCCTCACTCTCTATTCACTGCTTTTATCGAGTTCGGTAAATAGTTTTATTGCCCTGAAGAGCTGATCCGTCTGCAATCAGTCTTCAAACATCAACAGCCGGTTGAATTTCTCCTGAATACCGCCATTATATTAGTAGGGGTCACGCGATTGACACTTTCGCGTTGTATCGTAACGTATCATGCGGATCACGTGACCGTATATATTTCAATGAGTATTGTGAATTATATGAATATTTAGCCATTGAGGGTTCTGATTTCTTGCACCAATAAATACGAGTACAGTGATTCGCCCCATTTATCCACCCATCCAACTCTTAGGCCGTTCATTGGCCACTCACTCAACCGCCAATCAGAAATGCCCTAAAAGTGCAATGCACAGGCGCGGATTGTGAGGTCTCTTGACGCTATAAACGTCCCACGCGGTCTTCCACCACCAAAAAAAATTTGACAGGTATAATGCAAAATACACTAGATACAATTAGCGGCTGGGCGGATAAATGGGGCTTCAAATTTTCCGCCCTCAAAACAACGAGCATTATAGTTTCAAACAATAAACACATTGACGTTAAACTAACGCTAGGAGGTCAGAAAATTGAATTCAAAAATAGTGTTAAATACCTAGGCATGATCTTTGACAGAAAACTCACATGGAAAGACCACATCGATCAACTAGTTCTTCGGTGCAATAAAGACCTGAACCTCATGAGGTGTGTGTCTGGGACAAACTGGGGAGCGAGTAGATATATAGTTTGATAAAATTATACCAAACCCTCATTAGGTCAAAAATAGATTACGGGTCCATCGCCTACCAATCAGCATGTAAGACACAACTAAAAAGAATAGACAGCATTCAATATTCTGCTCTAAAAATAGCTACTGGAGCTTTCAAGGGAACCGTCCTATGTAGTCTTCAAATAGAAACCAATGAGAAACCTCTCCGTTTAAGACGAGAGGAACTGTCCCTGAAATATGCAGGAAAAACTAGAGCTAAGGGCGATAATCACCCATGCCACAAAATTTTTGAACATAAAAGCGAATATGAATATAAAGAAAAACTGGGAAAAAGACTCCGCCCCCCTCGGCTACACAGTAAATAACCTATTCCAAGAACACGAAATTCCCATCGCACATATCTGCAACACAGACAAAATCACTAGGCCACCCTGGGAATTAGAGTCGCCCCACGTGGACACAAGTATACACGATTACCTCACAAAGAAGGACAACCCAGACTTTATAAGAGCCACCACCCTTGAATATATCAACCAAAACTGGAAAAATTACTTAAAAATCTATACAGACGGATCGAAAAACACAAGTAATAACACAGGATCAGCTTTTGTTATACCTGAGCTCAACATACAAAATGGTTTCAAACTTCCAGACAATATGTCTGTATACACTAGTGAACTGATCGCTATAATTAAGGCTCTCGAATGGATCCTCGAGCACAAACCAACCCATGCGGTGATACTCAGTGACTCCGTTAGTGGACTCACATCCATTGAAAATTCTATATCTGACAGTAGACCTGATCTCATACACAAAATACAATGTATCTGTACACAAATACACAACGATGGTATAGACGCCATTTTAGCATGTCAACATCAGAGGCAACGAAGCAGCCGATAAAACTGCCAAAGACAGTCTTGCCAAAACTACACACGATGTGCCAATAGGATTAGAACGAAGAAGAACGTGGACGATGGTTACATAAGGTTCTTGATGGAGAGAAAAGACAAGTCCAAGGATTCCAGTTAGACAATAAGCGTGATGACCGCATCATCACAAGATTAAGACTAGGCAAAACCGGACTTAAATCACATCTGTCCATGCTTCTGAAAAACACCTCACCACTCTGTACCGCATGCAACAATGTAGAAGAAACAATAGAACATGTCCTACTTGAATGCCCAAAACACTACCCGCAACGCGAGGCACTTAGAAACGAATTAAAAAAATTCAACACTCCCTTAACATTACCAGCGATATTAAACCCTAAGCCCCCCATTAGAAAACAGGTATTCAAGTCCTTAATAAATTTTATCAAAACTGCTGGCTATTATTCCAGTATATAACACTACCCCTGTGCATGCGCATCACTAACTAACAATGTCAGCATTGGCCAAAATTTCTCTTTTGAAATAAAATATAGGCAATGTGGGCACCGGAGATACCATGTTCCGTGTGGGCCGGTTGCCACATTAGTCTCAAAAATCGGAGGCCAAGACCAATCAACATCCCTGCGACAATATTGGCCAAAAATCTATCTTTCGCAATAAAATAGGCGATGTGGGCACCGGAGATACCATGTTCCGTGTGGGCCGGTAACCACATTCGTCTCTAAAACCGAAAGGCCGCTACCAATTCAACAATCAAGGACATAAATCATTAGCACACGTCCAAGAAACAACCACGCACACAAATAAAGTCACACACACCTTTTCATCATATACTTTCAGAAATGGAGATGAACATGATGAAGATCATCATCGTCGGTGCACAAGAACGTCCAGAATACTCGACCCTATACCACGCCAGACACGCTACCCCACCGAACTGAGCAACCAGAATACCAAATCCTAAACCACACCGACACGCTACCCCATAGATGACACCGAACTGACGCCTCAACACAGAATATGATCCTTTGACTTTCACGCAAAATAGGACGTAGACCTGCCGTCCTGTGCCCCAATACACACTCCAAGCAATTGTTACAGGCACATATTTCTGGAAGAACCCACCCTGTTCCCAAGGGCGTCGTTAGGGAAGTCGATTCGAAATATCCTGAAGACGCCCATGGTTCTCCCAGTTTTTTCTGGACGGCTTTGTGCGTACAAAGGGGTACCAAGACAAAGGAATCATCCACGCGATTACAGTGAACTCATATTTACCAGTATAACTTAACCAAAAACCAGAAAGAGACTTACGAACTTGTACATAGCGATTCTTATTTACTTCTATTTATATCTCCTACTAATCTCTCATTGTTATTTATTATTTATTTACTCATTTATTTATTTATTTATATACTTAGCGCTGGAAAAGATATTCAAAAAATAAAGAAATGTACCGCGAAATTCAAATAAAACATTGAGTTGATGGGCCGCGAAATCCGAATGGGAAGCGGCCCTTAAACTACAATTTCAATCAATCAATTCCACCACCTGTACAATATTCGCGTCGAGATTATCGAAAACATCGGGGATGTGTCCGATGGTGACCCGTCACAATCGACTGTCTGTGGTCGGTCTCGGAGTGGTTAGAGAAAATTCAAACGGCTGTTAACTGGCGAACTTGACGCAAACCCTATCTATCTGTGTCACGATATCTATGTCTGCCGAGGCCCCTCAATTGTCTCGGCTGAATGACTCCACAATGCATTTCGTGATGAATTCTGATCCATGGTCTGCCTTCGAATATGCCGTGTCGGATGTGGACGACGTGCTTATCGAGGAGAGGTCACCCTACGCGTTGGCTGTCAAAGCGGTTTCGCAAGACGCACTAACAAAGCCCAATGAAGATATACCGAAAGGGGTTGCACTATAAATGAAGGCTGTTTAAAATAAAATATCTTTCGTCATCATGAAGCACTTGAAGTAAGTGGTGGACCACTTGTATTACAGTCCTGAGAGCCCTGCAGAAAATAATGGAGGTGAACGCACTCTACTGGGCTGCCAAGTCCCACAGGATTCGACGACCACACGTCCTAGCTTGGTTAAATTTCAAGAAACCTATATCTTACATCGAGCTGCTCGGCGCCATTTCCACGTAAGCGAATCAGAGTCGGGAGCATGGACAGCCAATGGCATGTGTGCCTAAAGACAACGACGACAGCAGATATCTCTTGTGCTACATCGATACTGTGTAGAAATTTCGAAATATGCTTGGGGCGTGCTCACCCAGACGACAATGTTGGATGGAACAAACAGCGAGCTTTCACAGCCACCAGTCGATCGGTGAATCTCGTGGGACGTCTACCTGCGGAACTGTTCATGGAAGACCGCTACTTCTTGAGTGCTCATTGAACTCCGACTGACGCAAGCGTCATCGGCCTTAGCCCAGGAATGGCTGTAGTCTCGAATGGCTCTGTAATCGACTTCAGCCAAGGTTCTTCCTATACACAATACATCCCACACATTGAACTTTGAATGACATTGTCCAATATCCTAACTGCACACGAAATAAAACGGCAGCGAATAGTAATAAACTATACCTCATTTTCCTCTACATTGGTCCTTCTCGTCGCCTGCCAACTCTCAACACTTAATAATTCCTCGTTCTTGAGATATCATCGTTTAATCACGCCTTCACGAAGTTTTCTGACCTATTTTGGTCTCGTATTTTGAATGTCTCAGCATAACGAAGATAGCCACGCCCACCTCATCGAACTGACCCGAAAAATCACGCATGCGCCATGGCTTGTTTTCAAAAGACACCGCCGTCACCGGCAAAGTCCGTGCAAGGAAAATTTACATCACTGACAGTTGAATGTCGGTCAGCTGTATATTGGTCCGTGTAACCTTGCACAATTCAATTTTCGTTTTTTGTTTTTGTGTTCTCAAAATCAAAAATTGAAAATTGACCGTCAATTTTCAATTTTCGTTTTTTGTTTTTGTGTTCTCAAAATCAAAAATTGAAATTTGACCGTCAATTTTCAATTTTCGTTTTTTGTTTTTGGTTTCTCAAAATCAAAAATTGAAAATTGACCGTCAATTTTCAATTTTCGTTTTTTGTTTTTGTGTTCTGAAAATCAAAAATTGAAATTTGACCGTCAATTTTCAATTTTTGATTCTGGGATTACAAAAACAAAAAACGAAAATTGATATTTGACAGTCAATTTTCAATTTTCGTTTTTCGTTTTGCTTCACGCAAAAATGAAAATCAAATATTGAAAATTGCCTCGACTTGTCCGTTTTTCGTTTTTGGATTTTAACTTTGACGTATCTATGTTAAGTTCTCATGTGGACGGGTTATCATGTCACTTCCGGTACGACGAGTAGAATAGAAAACGCAAATCGTGTCGTATGAGAGGTGTGGAGCGTGAGAGGCATGTGGCCCACCAGGCCATCCTCGGGAGCCAGTGTATTGATCGATTTGTTAGGGTATCTATACATTGCCTTGGTTGCATGGTTGCACACGATAGTTCTGGATAAAAAAAAGATCAAGGGATATCCTCTAAATCAAACCAATTATTCAACAGGTTCAGCTAGCTCATTACTCCAATCCACTAGCTGGACGGTTTGAGATGTGACATCGCTGGCATAATTTTGATGTCAGGCTGAAATCGACATCGAGAGTCAAGGCAAAAACCGCCGGCTTGGGATACCGACATGCTAATTCAAAATAATCTCGGGGATGAAATGTTCGAGATTGAGGCAACGACTCAAGAACTCACTCGAATCACCAAAAATGTCCAAGTAATAGTATTGGACCCTTCTACGGAGGGCCAATGATAGGCTGATGCAGCAACAACAACATTTTCCCAGTTATGCGCCAGATTTTGAAATCGAAAACGATGCCGCGCTATGTCATCGGTCAACTGAGACAGTCACGTGGTTGTGTATGAAGATTGGGGTGGCTCCTATAAATAGTGATCCAATGAAAATGCTCGTCTTAGTTTGAAATGGCGGAGTCGAATGACCAATCTCTGAAGGGGAGACAGCTGGAACAGTACACTATCACTGTCTGTTAATATCTTGAATTAACAGAGAGTACTGCAGTCTATGTGCGGGGATTCACGATTTACCTGGACTTGTGAAGATGCACCAGACAGGTCTGGATATGTGGCATCCCGCTGTTCTCAATGGTTATTGGCCTTGAGGCCTGAGCCAATCAGAACGCAGTCTTAGATTTTCTCATTTCTAAAAATAGATGTTTAGAGCGCTACAAAAGCGAACAGCATTCATGCAGACAACCGCTATTTGCTATTGATTTGAAATATAGTATTTATAAAGATACCAACAAAGATTTAATACCAATAAGAGTAAGTATGCGGCCCGTAAACCACCATTTCAAACAAGCACACAATCGCCACGTTTGATGTCAGACGTCTGAATGCTTCAACGCTTCAGGTCCAATCTTCATTCTCTATTTTTGGGACCTGGATCGTTGGAGCGTTCAGATGCTCGTCAACGTTCAGCGTCAAAAACGCTTCAACGCAAGTGTGGGTGTCAAACGCTTCAACGCATCGACGTGGGAAGTTTCCTTGGGGGTTATGATTAGGCATCTTCATTTTATCGAGCCAATTTCTACGTTCCCACTTCGAACCTGCCTTGATTCATCTGACCCCTTCAGTGTTCAAAATCCGAGGTGTAAATTTCACCTACTAACGACAGAAGAACCAATCAGAGCGTACATCGATTGCGAATGAAGTCACGTTGAGTGACATCATCCTCTATTAGCGGCGTCTTTCCTCCTAATAAGGTGCCCACTAATTAGGTCAGCCAATCAATAACGCTCTTGTGCGACCCATTTCGAATTTCAAATGTTTTCGAGGTCAGTGACGTCTCGTGTCTATTTATAAGTTATTTGAACATTGAAGGGGTCCAGATATATCAAGGGAAGTTCGAAGTGGGAACGTAGAAATTGGCTAGATAAAATGAAGATGTGATTAGGGTACCCACGTATTTATTATACTACCCTACTTTAATGAAACTCCCATGTGTATCAACCCCGTTATTCTCCATATAATGCTTCACACCTGCTGCACGATTGCCTACTCGCTTATGCGCAGTTGGCCCATTATATTCTAGCTCGAATGCCTGGCTCCAGGGATCTATAGTGTAGTGAAACTCCCACATCTTGCCCCCTACTGTTTTTTCCATATTATGCTCCACACCTGCCTAAACAATCCGATTTGCGCTTTCCATACTACTCCGCGAACCGAAAGTGACATCATAAGTCTTGCGCGTGCGCAGTTAACATTGACGAGTCAAAGTTAAAATCAAAAAACGAAAAACGGACAAGTCGAGGCAATTTTCATTATTTGATTTTCATTTTTGGGACAAGTGAAACGAAAAACGAAAATTGAAAATTGACGGTCAATTTTCAATTTTTGATTTTGAGAAACCAAAAACAAAAAACGAAAATTGAAAATTGACGGTCAAATTTCAATTTTTGATTTTGAGAACACAAAAACAAAAAACGAAAATTGAAAATTGACGGTCAATTTTCAATTTTTGATTTTGAGAACACAAAAACAAAAAACGAAAATTGAATTGTGCAAGGTTACACGGACCTATATTCAAATTCCCGAGAATCTTGAACAATTGATGATAACTTAAGAATGAGGGAATACCGAGAGTTCTAACTTGGAGGGAAGTGGCAAAAGACTACAAGGAGAATAACGAGGTACATTTTATTGTCACCAGCTACTGTGTTCTTGTATGTGCAGCCGTTAAATCTTCCGAAACGCAGGCGTTTCGGAGGTCAAAACTTCGTGGAATGAAATGTAAAGGGAATGTACAGCTGTACACAGCTGTAATGTACAGCTGTGTAGGGAAGAACAGCCACGCCCACCTACACAGCAAAGGTTCTTTAGCTACATCGGCCTGTGCTTTTCTGGCTACCGGCGCAGCGTCTGACTATAAGGTCATCGTCCAAGAGGCAGCGTTGTCGCTCGCAAAGTTAAACCAAATCCATCCGTGTAGTTGGGTCATATCACAGCCTTGGAGAATTCGCCGCATTCTAGAGTGTTTGTGAGGGACCGAGAGCTTTCCTGTGGAATCATATGATTGCTTTTTTGTTCGCCAGACGTCAACTTTTCCCACCTCTTACATATCTCTCCAATTGGAGACAACAAGCTCAATATCCCATTCGACGTGTGCAAACAAAGTGTTCTCTGTTCCGGGTTGGTCACCAATCAGTCAAATTTATTCCTGTTTATCTGCTCAAGCGACTGATCGTAGCCTACGTGGGGATCAACAGCTTCAACGGGGCGTATCCGGACAACCCCTTCTACTTCAAACATTTCAACAGCAACTCTGTAGCCCTGCATGTGGACAGACAGTTCTAGCACGGCCGCTCCAACCAGATTTTAGTCTGCGCAATCATATCCGGAGTTGCCAGAACCTTTATTGCGGTATTGGGTCAAATAAATCAGGACGAAGGGAACCATATCGATCGGGACGTCTATTGTGGCGTTTACACGTTGTTCTGCTTCGATCTCACCCGGGCCTTAAACAGCTGAACCTCTTAAAGATAGGCAAATTATTACTGGAAATCCACTTCGGGACACCCCTTCCAGGCACTATAACCATGATTTACCACGCCGAATTCGAAATCATTCAAGTAGACAAGAGCCAACACGATATCGGTGCCTATTCAACCTAACATGGATACGTAAGAACGTAGAATATTTTCTTGAGTGAAACTTAGAGGCCTACGGATCCGATGTTTGGTAGGTAGGTGCATTAGGGGGAGACGACGTGTCATGCGTTGCTTTCGCTCATGTGGGCCGTTTCCATGGCAACCAGACACCTCTTAATCTCAGCCATTGTAAAGGTAGTTTCTCTCGTGTCTGAGCTGTGTATCGCACACTTTTCAAGCTACAGATCTGAAGTTTGGTAGGTAGGTGCATTAGGGGGAAACAATGTGTCCTGCATTGCTTTTGCTCATGTGGGTCGTTTCCATGGCAACCAGATACACCCTCTTACCTCAGTCATTGTAAGGATAGTTTCCCTCAAGTCCGGGCTATATATCGCACACTTTTCGAGCTTCGGATCTGAACTTTGGTAGGTAGGTGCATTACGGGGAGACGACGTGTCATGTGTTGCTTTCGCTCATGTGGGCCGTATCCATGGTAACCAGACACCTCTTAATCCCAGCCATTGTAAAGGTAGTTTCTCTCGTGTCTGAGCTGTGTATCGCACACTTTTTAAGCTACGGATCTGGTTTGGTAGGTAGGTGCATTAGTGGAAGACAACGTGTAACGGGTTGGCGCTGTCCGTCCGTCCGTTTCCATGGCAACCAGACACCTCTTTATCTCAATCATTGTAAAGATAGTTTTTCAACTGTTTTCACCTCCATTTTCTACCTTCATTTCTTTTTCCTTTCACGTACGTCAACCAACAGTCTCTGTTCCACCATCCAACGCCATCCATTTTCATTGGGATGACCGGCTTTCCATGGGTCTTCAGACAGTCCATCCTAACACATATGTGAATTGATGGAGCATTTTTCCAGTGGTTACTTCGCTCAACGACCTTGACTGACAGTGATGATTCACAAATTCAGTACATCTTCCCAAATAAAGCTGTTTTCAATACTCAGTATACAGTCCTTTTTTTCTTGTACACCATTAACTATCACATGTAACAATCCACACAATGCTGAAAGTTTTCAATTCACTGTTCCACCTGTTCAGACTGACATGTTTTTCGGGCGTATCTTCAGTTCAGACTAAGCTCTTGTTAGATATATGGTACTATTCACTTTTTTCCATATATTTTCTCGGCAATCCATGAAAAGAAATAATTCACGAAGTATACAATTTTTAGGTGATATCATTTTTTGGAAGTTCTCTACACTGTCAGAATGAATTGATCGAATCCAACCCGAACAGGGCGATGTTTGCGAGAAGGTCGATGTTTTACGTTTATATAATAATAGCCATCGCAAAATTTTGCGATGGCTATCGTCATATAAACGTAAAACATCGACCTTCTCGCAAACATCGCCCTGTTTGGGTTGTGATCGAATCAACCCCAAATAACTTGGTCGCCTTTGACCCAACAATATTGGATATACACGTGACGTCCCAAAGTTAATGGGTTAAAGAAGCAGCTCAATATTTTCGAGTCTAGTTTTGACTCCATTGTAAGTTCTTGGCTCGGAATAAACTTTGACCAATTAAACTTGGGTCGGAATAAAGTTTAACCGAATAAACTTGCTTCGGAATGAGTAACCCAAAATTTTTGACCAGATATTCTTGTGTCAAATACCCCTCCAAACTTGTTGGGTCGCGGCGACCAGATAATTTTGCCAGTGTATAACATGAGTAACAGTCGCAGATATTTACGTCCACCGAACTGGCTTGTCTCCCATTATGCTTCATAAGATGCATGCTATTTTTTTCAGCTTTGGCAGCTTTAAAAAATCATGAGATTTTAAAGGGAATAAGTGGATGTCTAAGAGCAAACCATCTGAAATACATAAATGGAAATACCGCTATTGTTCACTATCATACAAAAAAGTTACTCCAGACATGTCCGCGGTTGAACACGACATTTCTGATATAGGACGATCCATCTCTACCGCTTTAGATACACGGTCAATAATCACCTCGTTTTCAGATCATTATCACCATTGATAATTCCGTTTACTGGTATTGAAAATATATTATGCAGTTTAGCTCCTTATAACCGATATTATGTAACTAACACCTTAATAAACTCACCACGGTGATGATAGCAATGTATTTAATGACACCTTGTAATTGCCTATGTTGCTACCTGTCTATATATAATCGGAGAGAAAGAATTAGAAATGTTTATCTGGCCGACGTTTTAGATCATGTTAGAAGTGTCAGCTATAGCACAGAGGGCGTACAAACGACATCAAACGTGTCAGCCAGGAATTAAATCACAAATTCCGCCCTAATCACAGATCACCTTCTATTCACTATACATTTACTGACCAGTATTAAGTTGAGTGAGACAGATGCCACGCATAGTAGGACGAAATTATTAACCACTTTGCTTTGTATTGATATATGTCCTCATGCATTATATGTACAGCATCATTGTGAGCTAAATGCGATAAATGCAATTTCGTAATAAACTGGAATTTGAAGGATCGATATTGCACATATCTTCTCTCCACCCCTGAAGTCGAGAGTTTTTTCTTCTTCCTTTCGTTGCCTGTGCAGCAAAGAAGTCGGACTGCTGGTATCTGTTTTATCTGAGACTATTATCTTCAGTCCCAGGTTTTATCTTGGAAAAAAGCTTTTATTCGACTGTCTTGTCAATCAGATTCAGTTGGTGATTGCAATATGCTTTTACCACACAGTCTCAAATTTGATGATAGATTAAACATTTTAGCTTTTGAAACTTCAATAAAAGATAATCAGAATTATCTTTCAACTAAAATATAACAATTTGCGTTTAGAAAGCGGTATCCTTGAACACAACATGCAGATTGTCTGCTACCGCAAGTTTAGACCAACAATAAAATATTAAATATTCAAGACTCTGCATGTTTACCGAGATGAGTTTTCACCGAGCCTACATTACTTAATTAAGAATTCTGTTCATCAGAGAGATCATCAACGATTATCAATAATTTATATCCGCCTAACGAGCTGTTTAACACTTTGGATATCTTCAGTTTCAGTATTTCGTGGCGATCTTTTAATGTGAAAAGGGTATTGTTATGACATTTTGTAGACGGTTCGGCTGTTTTTATTTCTACAAGGAACGAAGCGATTTCGGTGAATGCCGATACCATGGATACAAATGTCGCATAGTATCGTTTATTGTTGGCAGATAATAAAGGGTCTCGGTTGTTGGCGAACGACTGCTGCAGCGCGGAGTGTGACGTGTAGGATCACGTGATCTCATTAGCAAGCGAAAGATGGCGGCCTAACTCAAACAGGGAGGCGGCAGAGTTTTAGGATGGAAGTTAAATGGCGAGTTAATCGCGCTAGTTACGGCCTTTTTGGGAGTTCTGAGTCAGCCACACCGAGATGGGACAACGCCCCAGCAAACTGTGTTCACATGACATGAAAGAACTGACGTCAAGCACATATTGTAAGACAAATATCGCCACCGGTATCGTATTGTGTGTGGCAGCTGAGGGGCCATCCACAAATCACGAAACTGGTAACTGGTTGGGCGATGTGAGAGATTTTGGATAGAGATGGTGGGGTTGAAGTTTGTGTTTTTCTTTGCAGGTGGGGGAGAGGGATGGAATGGAATTGAACTGGGTGTAGAAAGGAATAATTTCCCTGCAGAATCAGGGGGGGGGGGGGGGTTGCAATACCAATACCATACGTGATTGTTGGATGACCCCTGCCACCTCTCAATTTAGTACATCAAAAAGGCTAGACTATATATGGGGATTGAGGGAGATACTTTAATATGAGCTCTGCATTTAGACAAAAAATAGAAATTCTCATGAGTTCCACGGCGTGACTGAATCACAGTTTGGAAGCTAGGTACCGGTACATCAAAATTTTAAAGCATTCATCACTGTAAATATGTTCTGTATAAGCCATGGAAGCAGACTTTCTACATCTTATCGCTTAGTTACTGCTGGCAAGTTTCAAATGAACTATAACACCTTCTTTAAATATTGCAGATTCGGAGTTGAGTTGTGTGGCTTGGGCCGCTGATAATTAATGGTTCGTTTCCTGTAACCAGCCCTCACCTACATGTATATTTTGAGGGCAAATAAGTAAAATCCATGAGGGATTTACATTTTCACGAGTAAAACTTGCTCATTCTCTTCATATTTGTATACAATTGGTTCGCAAGTTAATAATTATTGCACTCCGCATGTGTATTTTTACAAGCAAGGTTACGAGAAACAAACAATTAATTAACAGTGGCCTTATTTTGGTGGTTTGTTCCCATCTGATTATTCTTATATGCCATCTCTTACTAACATATCGAACCCAAGGATGATTATTTTTCTCTTTTTTTTCTGGTGAGAAAAGAATGATTGGGTTATCACAAGGGTTAAATCTTGTCCGTGACAGGATGACAAACATCACAATTTCAATCTTCTAGGTAAAAGAGTTTTATTGATTACACGTTTTCTGCAGAAAAAATATTCCTAGGACATGTAGGATGAATTTATCACTTCTATTTATAAAATGAAGACTCTAAACTCTTATTTTGTCCAATGTAAACAGTTCCTGTCAAATGCATAGATGATTTTAAATTGTGTGCCTTTCAGTAAAATTTAACTTTTCTTCTTTGAGAATTTTGAATTTTCCTGAGTTCTTATAACACATATTTTGTGTTATTAGCATGTTCCCTAGGATTATCAGAAGCGAATTATTCTAAGTGAATAGGAAAAAAAAATGCATTCTAATATGCAATGTAGTCCTATGGCCAACACAATAATTTGGTGTGCATTTTCTATAAAAAAGGGTGTTTTTTTGGTGACTCACCCTTTTACATAGAATTCATGTTCTGTTTCTTTTCCGATCCCTCCCTTGAAAAAAGTGGTGTGATGATGGGTTTTTTTGTGTGTTTTTTTTATGTGTTTTTTTTCTTCTTTTTAATGAAGGAAGAGCTCTGATATCATGGATATGGGATGATGATATTAAATTATAGTATAATGCTACCTCACTACCAAGAAATTATTTCAACCATTTCACCCAAACATCACAATACAAAGGTAACTTGGTCATGGGAGATAACTTTTGCGAAAAGACAGTTCATGCATATATGATCAGGGATTGTCAGTAAAACGTGGCATCAAGTGGGCATCAACTTTGTCAGGGATATGTATGACTCAGGGGGAAGATTACTCTCTTTGTCTGACTTGGAGAAAAAATATTTGTTTTTGTGCAATCCAAAAGATTACTATATGACTGTAAGAGCCGTAATGTCGTATATTGGCTCTAACATCTACCATAGGTATGCCCCAATCGCAGAGATCAATGGTACACCTTTAATAAAAGGGTTTTCCCTGGAAAACACCAAACTAAACTGTAAATTTTGGTACAGTCAACTAAAAGCAAAACAGAAAGTTGAATTCGATTATAGCAAATGGACAATCGTTGACAAAAGCAATGCGACCAGGGTATGGCATCTTCAACATAGCCTGCCATTAGAAAACAAAGTTAAAGAGCTTCTGTACAAATTACTACACAATATCATTCCTTGTAATCGATACCTGTTTTATCGCTTGAAACTTAAGGCAAGTTCTGCATGCGATATTTGTGGCATGGAAGACACAATTGAACATTATTTTATACACTGCCCGCAAAACGATCGGTTTTGGTCAGACGTCAGCAATTTTTTGTATTTGTATATAGGTTCTGACATTCGATCTATGACCTCGACAATACTCTATGGCTACTTGGGTAAAATCAAATATAATCAGCTCATAAATTATATTTTGCTGCAAGCAAAGTTTTTCATTTACAAATGTCGAGTAACGAAAAAGACCCCCGTCTATTCGGTTTTCAACAAAATATTGAGAAATAACACATTGGTTCTATCTAAAGTATACAAAGATATATTCCATTTTCCTGTTAATAATAACAGTATAATATAAAATGTCTATTGACGTATACTATATGGACTCGTGTGCCTTTGTAGTTTGTCCTTGTCTCGCACTGGGTATATGGGTTGGAGATATTTGGGGAGTGTGGGGTGGCGGGGGGGGGGGGGTACTTATTGAAATAGCCCTGGCGTGCCGGGTCCGATGTGACACCGTTAGAATTGTGCATATTGTCATTCTGTCTCACTCTGGTTCGCACAAAGTTAGTTGTTTATTGACTTTGCACCTCGGGCGCTTGCGAGCGCCCCAGGTTGAATGTCTCTCGTTCAGATTTAACATGTTTAATATGCATTTCAATACAAAATTGTTCTTTGAGCATTACTTGACACGGCTTTACTATAAGCTATTCTGGTGAAAAAAACTGGCTGATTATGTAACTCCTCCCTTTTGTGTACTTCGCTTTGATTAACATATAAAGCGTACAATACTTTCTCGCAACATTTTGACAACAATTCAATAACTTTGTTCCGTGTGCGGCAAAGCAGTTTAGCAATATGTAGCAATGTACGCGTTACAAAGTTGCCTAAATCCTAAACAATGTACTGAAAAATAACTATTTTATAAGTCACGCCCAGTAATCTAATGCCCTCCCTTTGTCAAATCTATATGCCAATATTGGAACGCCCATTTCTGTCTAGTCCGCATTGAACACTTGATTGACAGATAGAGTGCGAAACGCTTTCGCAACACGCCAGTTATATTATGTACGCGGTGAGGAGGGGGCGGGGGGAGAGAGTGACTGTGTATTTTATTTACTGTCAAACATTTTTGATCATGTTCATCTCTGAATGCATATTAAACCCATCTCATGTTTGCACATTTTTCAAACCATGCCCTGTCTACTCCATGACCACGTGGACCTGTAAGGGCATTTCTATGTAAATAGAGTTCAGACGCTTTCGCAACAGGCCAGTTATAATATGTGCGCGGTGAGAGAGTGACTGTGTATTTTATTTTAATGTCAAAAATGATATATATGTGAGCGCGGGGGGCGGGGCGAGAGAGAGTGACGGTGTATTTTATTTACTGTCAAACTGTCATGTTGATCTCTGAATGCATTGATATTAAAACCATCTCATGTTTGCACATTTTTCAAGCCACGCCCTGTCTACTCCATGACCACGTGGATCTGTAAGGGCTTTTCTATGTAAATACGTGGTCACTGATACAGAATAAATGCCCAGTGGTACGTCCAGGGCTTCACTGAAAAAAAAAAAAAAAAATGATCAGGGATTCATAGAAGTCCAAAATTTTGCCACCGGATACTGAAATTTCAGTATTTTTTTTATCTCAATTGAGTTTTTATCAGTTTTTGCCACCGGCGTCCTGATTGCTATTGAGTTTTTTTGTGTTTTTGCCGCCGCCATATGTAATGGTTCTGAGAAAGAGTTTAAAGCTTAGAATAAAGTAATATAACATCAAATTTGACATAATCATTGAACTGTCTTAATTTATTTGAACAAGAATAGAATATTCCATCACCACAAAGTCAGCTTCTTAGGGGTGCAGTCTATCAGAGATGGCTCAATTCCCATCTCCTACCGACAACTGCACCCCAATTAATAGCATTGTTTCAGTTATGAAAATATTTTTGTCAATTTAAATAATCCATATCCTTCCTAATTTGGAATGAACAAGATCTGAATTGCGATATTTAATCCCAATCAGGGGTTTTCCGTAAAATGTTGAACAGGCCTCGAAATAAGACAGCACGGGGTGATCAAAAAATTGATCCCCTGATTTTTGGTCCAGGTGATCGATTTTTTTATCTCCTATATAGTAGATCAACCAGGTAGCCTAACCAATCGATCACCTGAATCGACCACCTAAAACTAGAGATTTCATGTTGTATGAATGGATTGGTTTTTCTTAAGTGGAATTGTGCAAAATGACTCAATGTGCATGACAATTTACTAAATTCATTTCAGGAAATATATCCAAGATAAAACTTGACATTTTAAGAACGTGTTTTACTCCTTCTTGACTGTCTCTTAACCCTAGTGCTGTCGATGTCCGAGTGCCAGGCTGTCCAGCAGTGTTGAACCTTTCAAAATGGGTTCAAAAACGGTGTCTGTCGAGTCGTTGGAATCGACAAATAAAATGAAATAATGGATGATATTTGATGCACGATACATTAATTTGAAATCCTGTCATACATTCGGAACATATTTGGCATTTTACAGCTTTAGAAATATTTAGGAAACGCAATTTGGCAAAAATATTGTACCGTAAAACTCCCGTAAGAAATTTTATCACTTTCAGATTACTACGATGGACGGTCTGTTTTGCTTCATTCCGACTAAATAACTTGTCTAAAATCTTATAGATGTCATGATATGTATTCCTGGTTACACTTAGGATAAAGAATACTGAAAATTTATTAAACATTCGGTAAAAATCCTGTTGTTTACGCGATGCGTGGTTTCGGTGAGCGAAGCCAAACGCCATTGTGATTCTGTCGAATTCGGCGCATGCGTACTCAGGCGATATTTTATGGTTGACCAATCAGTAAGTCGGGTTACGTCAGGTGATCAGGTTTTCGCGGGGTCAATGAAAAGACTTTAAAACACATGACCATTTTACCCAATAACATCGACGCATTTCTACTACGTGACCCAAATCCCAGTGTGTAAATGGAAACACGAGTTGTTGCCCTTCAATTTTTTTTATCTCGAGTCGAACGTGGAGAATGTGTTCCTGTAAACGATCTTGTAAACAAGGTGTGTTTTAACGAACTTTTCTCAATAAATGACGCGCGTACGTCTAAAAAAATTTTTAAACGGAGTTGTTGGTCGAATTACGAGTTTTAGCATTCACCGCAATTGAGTTTATAGCTGAGAAATTGAATATTTACTGTGTTAAACGCACACACTTCAGTTTTTTTACAGTCCGAATTGAGTTTCCTAGTGAATTTTGCCACCGAATACCGGTGGCAAAAACCGACGTGTATGAATCCCTGATGATTCAGAATAATGTGCATACTGACAGGTCAGAACAAAAACACTTCTTTGGCCCAGCACATCGTTTGTATTCATATTCGCTTTGAATCCTAAATCTAGACCTTTAGATCTTTTGCAATGTAGAATTGAATCCAACAAACCTCTTAATTATTATGGATGGCCTCAGGCATGTCAGGACTGACATGCATGATTAATGACTACATGTAGTCCTGTATAGGCAACTGAACTTTTTCTCACTCCAGTCCAGGCTTCCCAATATCAATCACTCCTTGAAATAAATACATGTGTGTATGGGTACTGGATAGTTGATTTTCGCTTCTCCTTATAAGCAATGTATGTATCGCTTACATGTATTTTCAACTTACATGTAACATTGCCAAAAGTTTGTTAATCAGGACATAATGGTCTTATCTTCAAATACCGGTACATTACATGCACTTACATTTTTCACATCACAGCAGCCAAACGCAATGTGATACACCCATGTGATACAAAACCTGTATCACACCCTTACAGTTGCTACATGTAACTATATTTTTGGTTATTTTTCAACATTATTTTGATGTGAGAAATAAATTATAACACTCTTGGTCATTTATTTGATTTTTATCGCACTCGTAATGATAATCTATATATACATGTACATGTATCAGTTATCACTGATTAATAACACATCTCCTTTTGTTGTGACCAATAGAGAGGAATGAAAATCAACTATACTCAGAAATTTACAGGCAAAGATAGAGGGGACCAGTTCTTATCTGAGATTGATATTGTGAACTGGATTAGCTTGGACCTCCTCCTTTGTTCAATTTGTGGTTTGACAGTGAAGGTATTTTATTTAGGGGCCATTCAAGTAAATATTATAAATGCAAAAGAAAATGGATTTTTGCCCCCTCCCCTCCCATACGCAAAATTTAACCCAGCGTACATAGGAAAAAATCCTGATTTTTAGATCCCCCCTCCCCCCCTTGCTGCGTACGTAATACTCGAATGCCCCCTTATCTTACAGAATGAAGTCACTGGTTCCAATATAGAAATGATTCCTTTGGATTACATGTAGCAAGAATCTGTTTGGATTCATATAAATTTCGATGAAAACAAGGTCTGAACAGCCCACTCGAGATTAAAAACATTTTCTTTATCTTTTCAGTTACAAGAAAAGAACTGAAACAATGGTGAGTGTCTTTTTGTTGTGAACGTTTTAATATCAAAAGTATGGTACATTTATGTCATGCCAATGTGAGGACCTCGTCAATGATAAGTCCTCTGATACATGTAATTCAATCATCCTTTTAAAATTGAATCATTCCAAATTTTGTTGAAATAATTCTATCATTCTAATAGATTAGATTACCCTATAAAAATGAGTAAACTAACAAATCTAAACAATGGATTACGTATGACCATTTTGTCAACTGCCCTACATTGTGTAATAAATTTGATCACTCCCTGCTTTTCTGGGGACAAGTTTTGCTTCATGATTGAATTATCCTGGAGTATCATCATCTCCAATAACTCTATGATAGGCTGGATTTTCATCCAATTTTCCTGCAAGCCAATGAAATTGCTGGATTTCCATTTGAAAATTTGAATTGACCAATCAAACATGTCAAAGGCCTTAAAACTCATACATTGCTGTTTCTGTAAAACTTGAGCTTGTAGTAATTCAATCATAGGAAGTGTGTACAAAGTAACATGTACATTGGGGGAAAAAAATGGTACAAATAATTCAAGGTTCATAGGAATATCTCATTTCATGGTGATAAAATTTATATTTTCTTACATCATCTAAAGCAACATGTACATGTATGTAGAATGATTCTGACCTGAGACTTGAGTGCTGTACTGGCTGAACTGATCAGTGTCCAGGAGAATAGGAATTGTGGACACTCTCGTGTTCTGGCACATGCAGGCACCGTCGTGATATGACTGAATAAATGTTGAAAACGACGTTAAATACTACTCAATCACTCATTCATTTGGGGGAATAATTGCAGGATACATGTAAAACACTTGGTTATGTTGTTGATTGAATTATTATCAATCAAGCCTATATGCTGTAATTGATGAACAGTAAATTCCATTCTCCTGGAAGTTACATTTTTCAGTTTTAAAAGACCATAATATCATGTGTTACCGGCACCATGGCTGTTCAAAGCACACACAGCTTATAGGTTACCCACCATCTACATCCTCGTGAGCCAGTGTATCCATCGATTTATTGGGATCGATACACTGGCTTGGTTAGTTATCCATATGAGTTCTGGATATAAATAGATAGAGGGGTTTTCCGTGAATCAACCTAATCAGTGATCGCGCTAAGATGGTTGATTAGGCCAATCCGCTGCGAGGTATGAGATGGGATAGGTTTCAGTTTCATCGCGGGCCAAACTGCTTTGATGTCAAGTGGAAATCGACATCGGAAGCAAGGACCGCAGACTGGGGATATCGGCACGCTAATTCAAAACAAGCGCAGGGGATGAAATGTACGAGATTGTATAATAGAGGCATCGACTCAAGAACTCATTCGAATCACCAAAAATGTCCAGGTAAACCCTCTGCGAGGATTTAGGATTTACCTGGACTTGTGAAGATGACCATCTGTAGCTTAACCATTTTCTAATCATGGTAACCTGAGGAAATATTACAGCACAGACGTGTTAATTAAACATGTTACAGTGCAAACATTTTAATTAAACTTGTTATTATGTGCATAGCCATAGGCCTGCTGTTATGAAGAGTGATAATGATAGTGTGTGACATTAAGCCAAATTTCCCCCCCCCCCCCCTGTTATGAATAGAACATTCAGAAGTTGAATGAAATGTACCGAGTTCATCATGCCTGCAGGCATGACAGGCCTTGTGTAACCAGGTTGATTAATACTAGCCATCCTGGTTAGGACTGATCACAGGGATGATTTAACCTCAACAGGGCTGATTTTGTTGTACATGTAAATGATTTCCATATGAATATCCTCAGTGATTTTCACTTGGGTGGTAAAAAGTGATCCCGGGGTGGCCCCTATAACAGGTCTTCTCATGATACAGTTTGGTGATCTCTGCATGTACGTAGCATGTCATCTCTATCCATGTTTCGACTAAAGCCATACATGTACCATGGCAAAATATGGGTGTGGCATGGCTATAAGACTGGTCATAATTTTTCGGAGTGCTGAATCACATTCGGGACCTTACTGAATACATGTATACCCATATTTGAGCAAATTAGAAGCCTGGCAATTTGTCATATATTTCATCTGCTTTGAAGTCAGTTGTCAGTATCCATGATTGTTTTGACTGCATGGAGAGATGCCCACATGTCGTTCCCTCAATGACATCAAAGAGATCGCTGTACAACATGTTTACTCGTTATTACCAGGCTTGTCTGGAAAAACAGTGAGGCATGCTGCAACGTCATCCGTGCATTGGTCGTTACTTTGAACAGACAATCCATTTAATAGTCTCACATTATGCGCTTACATGCAGGCATGATTGAGAGTATCCAGACCTGCATATGGAGGATGTACATGTATACATGTGGCATTAGTGGGCATCATATTGAAAATTGACAAAATCTATATCAACTTGGTGAATAATTGCATATACTATAGCTGCTAGCCAAACAGATAATTCTACATTGACTCACTTGACTAACAGTTGCACAAATGGCTGGCAACAGCTGTACTAGTACAGTGCTGTATCATTAGTTTAGAACTTAGAAGGAAGCAATCATTTTCCCTATCCCTGATAATGTCAAATGACCGGAGTTCATAAAAAGAAAACCACTTTATTGAAATCAGAACAATAATTCCTGTATTTTCAAACACAATAGGTCGGTGATCATCAAGACTGTATGAAAATATGGTGTCAACCAGTCCCAATTCCACTGAAACAAGGCCAAATGTGGGTGCCAAAGTTTCCCTACTTCCAAGATTATGACAAAATTTACTGGAATTCCACTAGCCATAAATATTGCCAGTGTCCTGTATTACAAAATGATGGTAATCAGACGACTTCAATATAGTTCACCACATCTGTTTCATTGTATTATAAAATCAGCTTTTATGTCTTTTTCTTAGGAAAACAAGTTGTTATGCACAAAGATTCTCTGTCTATAGTGTTAGCCACAAGTTTCAACCATGGTGCCAAAATTACAATTTTTTGCAGATTACTCAGACAACAGGGTGTCTAGTTCCTATTTCTTTTGTGTTAAATCTGATAAATTTAGGATGCCAAAATTCAAAACAGGGTACCGAAAAGACACCCTGACACCTCTCTGACAAACAGCCTGCATAAATGCTTTCTTGCAAAGTTTGTAAGGCTTAATGGTAGGACGTTTTAGTGTTTTTAGTGCTGTTCAAATCGCTTTTCGTCTGTGGTCCGTCGAAAATCCAATATGGCCACCAGGCAGCCATCTTGGATTTCCCCATGAAACTTTATCGCGATTTCTCAGGAACTACTGCATGGATCTTTCTCAAATTTGGTACACAGGTTCCTCTTGGGGTCAAGTTTTGCACGATACCTTGTCCGATTCGAAAATCCGATATGACCGCCAGGTGGCCATCTTGAATTTCCCCATGAAACTAGTTTGTTATCTTGAAATCTCGGGAAATTACTGCATGGATCTTTCTCAAATTTGGTACACAGTTTCCCCTTGTGGTCCAGTTGTGCCACATGGCCATTTTGAATTTCCCCATGAAATTTTGTTATTGTGCAGAATTCTCAGGAACTACGTCCTGGATCTTTGTCAAATTTGGTAAACACCTTAATATGGTCTAGTTGTGCAAGTTACGTTTTTTGGTCTGATTCCAAAGCCAGGTGGCCATCCTGAATTTTCCCTTAAAATATTGTTATCGTGAATTCTCAGGAAGTACTTCATGGATCTTTCTGAAATTTGGTACACAGGTACATGGGGCCTAATTGTGCAAGATAACTTTTTTGGGGTCCGATTCGAAAATCCAAGTTATGCTTCAAATTAATAAGGTATTCCCGAGTTGTGACATTGCATCACAAGAGTCGGCGGATCAAATGGTGGGGCATATTCTATATATTGAGTATAAAGATTCTTCACCTTCTATATCAAGGAGTTCAAATGATTCCGAATTAAAATGTATTTCTTCAAATTTTAAATCAGTTTACTTTAGTCCATGCCATTGCAAGTGAACTGCCCCACCGTTTCGTCTGCCAACGGGTCGGCTACACGAAGGGATGTCACTCTTGTGACGCAACTTCACAAACCGACAACTGCAGACTACTGTGCGTTTCGATCCAAGGGAGATAGTCATGATTCAGACACTTTCAAAGTTTCAACAATACTGCAATCCAGTATTAAGTTGTGTACCATCTTAATATTTTTGAGCATGGTATATCTTAAAAGAGATATTTCAAATTAGCCCTGTAAACAGAACAGAATTAGCATTCATTCCTAATCATAAAATCTTAGGTACATATGCTTCATACTAGCTCATGCCAAAGTGTCAAAGAGATTTGTCTTCACTTCCAGTACCCAATGATGACACGTGCAAAAAAAAAATACTACAAAATAAAGACGAAGGATCGTCCGGACATTCACTTTCACACCAACTTTGCTCATTTCACTTGTACTATAACAACTGACATCAAGTACAGTTTCTAGAAATCTTGAAACTCCTGAAACTTATAAAGATAATATCTTGGTGTTTTCCCGTGTCCCTTTTTCTATCTTTTTTGCTCAAATTCAAAATTCTGCAAACAAAATTACAAATCAATCGTTTGTTCTTAGTAACAGTGGACAAAAAGATCCTCTTGTCATTTATCGAACTTATCGAGCTTACAATTATCGAACAATGGTGGGTGACAAGATCCTTCAGGATCTCTCGTTCTTTTATTTTAGACTCAATAAGCGCAAATATATTTTTCAAATATGGCTCTAATTACAGCATGAAACTAACAAAAAACCTTTTCTGACCCATAATGTCAATAAAAAGATTTGGTTATATAGGATGCACATGATACAATCTTTTTGGTGAGTAGGTAAGCTTACAAACATATTTTTTAGTGATGGCCCTCAGTATTTATGATAAATTTGATCTGTATTGGTTCCAGTAGCCTACATGTACATGTACATCCTCCCCAAACAGAACTCGGCATTTTCATCGGTAATTTATTTTCTTGAACTCGTTCGGCAAATTGGAGTATAGATGTAAACATTTTGCAAATTAATGGATACTTGTTCATGGAACAGCTTGTGGGGCTCTCAGTGATTGACCTGGGGTGTTGTTGTGCACACCCCAGGTCATGGTAACAATTCAAGAGTCTCGGTTCCTCTGACAGCTTCTTGTAAACGCATGGGGTTCGCGGGTGTAAAAAAGGAATAGGACCATACCCATGAAATCCTGGATATGAAAAGTAATAGGACTCAACATTGTAATATGATTTGAAAGATTGCTTTCGTTAAATCATATTTTACACAGTATTTACTTCATGGAACATGACTGCCTCCTAAATGTCAGATTTGCCATGTTATATAAGTCTGAATGCAAAAACTCTTTGGTCTGAGCTGACTATGGACATGATGATACACTGACACTGTAATGTACACTTAATTTCTATTGAGGAGGTGGGAGCATGGATGGTATAAACATGGTAATAGGAGAGGAGCAATGAAAACACAGTCACAGAGAAAGCAGCAGAGGACTACAATGTACAATGCTGGCATCTCCAGACCTGTGATCCTGTTACATGTACTTAATCACATTTATTGGCTGGACTTTGTCAATAATGCATGTTGAGGGGGGAATAAATCCTAACTTCAAATTAACCCTGGTCAGAGTGTTCTCCTGAGGTGTCCTGGTGGCTCTGTGTGGTCTGTGTGGTAATGACCTTTGAGGAGACGCATCATCAATGTTTGATGGTCCAGTAAAGAGGGAATATAGCCACCAGTTAGACACAAAGCCCCTTACATTTGAAAGGCTAATTACTGCTGGTGTAACACCTGAGAACAACCTTAATTACTGGTAATTATCAAATAATTGCCCATTGAACTTGTGTACTTACTGGTGTACATGTAACATTGCACGGTAATTGCAACATTATGTGGAAAAGTGAAATGAGTTTTTTTCTTCTGGCTTTTTGAAAGATGGGTCCATGCATCAACCAATGTGATTTGTGTGCGCCATGTGTAAAGATCAAATTGATTGTAAATTTGACACTAACAAATTGACATTTGCGCTAAGAGTGAATGTGCCATGCAGTTCCCCTCACCTATCTGCCATGTCTGCATATCAGTTACCATCAGTTGAATTCAACCATTTTCTTCAGCATAATCAGACACTGTTTATGCCAATGATTGAATATGAATATAAACATCTATAAGCCCACAGTTTTCATTTTCAATTGAACCATGAACATTTATGACCTGTCACCAATCTGCTAGAAAAATCTGATATGTGAACTATCTGTAGCCTGGAGGGTTAAATTTGATGTCTGAACCCCTACCAGCTCTCCCCACATGCACCAGCAGGTCTCGAACCCATGGCAGTTCAGCTGTGTGAGGCTAGCCGTCACCAGCGAAGCGCGCTTTAGACCACTCAGCCAGGTGTGAGGCTAGCGGTCACCAGCGAAGCGCTTTAGACCACTCAGCCACCGAGGGCCCTATCAGGCCTGGGGATATCTAGCAGGGTGTCGGATATGAAATTTAACCCTACCAGGTCTGGGACAGCTAGCAGGGGGTCAGATATGAAATTTAACCCTACCAGATCTGGGGACAGGTAGCTAGGATGAAAGTTAACTCTATCAGCCCAAGGACCTGTAGAAGAGGGTTAGATATCATATGTAGTTTTAACCCTACCAGGTCTGTGGAAAGCTAGCAAGGGAATCAGATATGAAATTGAACCCAGTCAGGCCTGTGACAGCTATATATGGAGCAGGGGGGGTCAGATGTGGTATTTAACCCAATATCCCTAGAACAGCTAATGAAGAGTCATACATGTATGAACACAATGTTAACCCTCTCAGACCTGGGATACAGGCCTTCAAGTGCCTCCTATATTTTCCTATATTTTTGAGTCATTCCTATATTTTACTCAAAACCTCCTATATCCCCAATGCTCTGAAATGAGTCAATTTGGCATGGGAAAATACATTTCAGAAAAAATATGAAAACATTTAAATTTCTCTTTCTTGAACCAAGCAGCAGAACAGGTCTCCTCAATCACCACAACTATGACCGCATTCAGTGGAAATAATAACACCAAAAAAATACCAATTTTGGAACATACAATGTAGTAGCTAGCTGTCTTACATTTCCTTATTTCCTATATTTTCCTATATTTTATTAAGAAAATTCCTATATTTCTCCTATATTTTGGCAAATTTCCTCCTATATTTTCACTGTGAGCCACTTGTAGGCCTGGGGATAGCTAGCTGGGACTCCGATCTGAAATGTAACCCTATCAGGCTTGGGGACAGCTATCATCACGGTGAGATATTAAATTTAACCCTCCCAGGCCTGGGGACAGATAGAAGGAGTTCAGATATCAAAGTTTGCCCTATAATACAGACTACATGTAGGAGATCAGATCAGGTTTAAAGGTGTAAATATTGATCATTCAATTGAACATGAAAATTGATGGCTAATAGAATTTCAAATTCATATTCAATCATTGGCATGAATAGTTTGAGCATGCTGACAGAAATGGTTGAATTCAACTGATGGTAATACTACATGATTTATTGGTGAGAATATTCGGTTACTATATGACATTTTAGAGTATAGTGAAGAAAATAATATAGATGGGCTTTTATTGTTGATAGATTTCGAGAAAGCCTTCGATTCAGTATCTTGGAAATTTATCGATAAAGTTTTGGTTTATTTCAATTTCGGAAATGACATTAGGCAATGGGTTGGCACTTTTCTAAAAAATATAAAATCGAGGATATGTCAAAATGGTAATGCTACAGCATCTTTTAATATTGGTCGAGGATGTAGGCAGGGCGATCCTATATCTCCTTACCTCTTCCTGTTATGTGCAGAGATTTTGGGGATACTGATTCGTAAAAATAAAAGAATTAAAGGAGTATTTATTCATAAAGAGTACAAGTTAGTCCAATATGCAGATGACACAGCTCTACTACTAGATGGATCAGAGGAGTCACTTCGTGAAGCTATAGATACACTTCAGTTCTTTGCTATGATTTCAGGGCTAAGAGTCAATATAGACAAAACCAATATTTTATTCTTTGGCCGCTCTGAAAAACAGAAGCCCATCTGTCCAGAATTACGATTGGCATGGTGTGATGACGCTTTTGACTTTCTCGGTATCACCTTCTGCCAAGATTTGAAGAAAATGCCGGAGGTAAATTATGCCAGAAAATACAAAGAGATTCGTAGGAATCTTGCAATGTGGAAAGGAAGAAATCTGACCCCCTATGGGAAGATTACTATAATTAAATCCTTGCTAGTTCCTAAATTAAATTACTTATTTTTAGCCCTTCCTGATCCAAGTGAACATTTTCTAGACGAATGTGAGAAACTATTTTTTAACTTTGTTTGGAATGATAAACCGGATAAAATATCCAGAAAAGTGGCGGTTCAACCAATTGCAAAAGGGGGTTTAAACATGATCCATGTTGGATCTTTTATCAAATCTTTGAAGTTATCATGGATCCGAAGAATTTTTAGAAATCAGGCTCAATGGTCATCATTATTAGCAGATACTCAGGGTATTTCAACGCAAAGTTTGTGGACTCTTGGACCTGACTTTATTAAAAGGAAGGCACAAGTTACTACAAATGCCTTCTGGAAAGATGTATTTATAGCTTATGTGAGTTTTGCACAAAATTTGCGAGTACAAAGTATATTTGATGTCTTTACTCAGCCTTTATGGTACAATAATAATTTTGTTATTGGTAAAGAAAGTGTCTTCTATAAGGACTGGTAATTATAATGGCATAATGTTGGTGTCTGATTTATTTGATGAAAATGGGTTTATCTGTTCTTACGGAAACATTTGTGAGACTTTCAATATTAAGGTTCCATATACACTGTTCTATGGTCTAAGGAATTGTATACTGGATTATGTCAAGCAGGTAAATCTGAATAGCAAATCCCATAAAAGGTATTATGGTCCTTTTCCACAGTTCTACTTACAAACTATATTGTCAGTAGAAAAAGGTTGTTCATTATATAATTCTGTATTTAAAAAACAGCTTCCTTTTTCTATTAAATTTGAACAGCGCTGGGAATCGGAGCTGGGATTGAGTGCAAATGATATTGATTGGTCTAAAATCTATACATTAAGCAAAGTAATTACATCTATGGATACTAAGCTTTGGTGGTTTAAATATAGAATACTGTCTCGCATATTGACATGCAGAGATTTGCTGTTCAAGATGAACCTGGTTGATAGCAATATATGCCTCTCCTGTACAGATAAAATAGAGACTATTACTCATTTGCTGGTTGAGTGCCCAAAGTCTATTGCTTTCAGAACGAAGGTGAAAGAATGGGTTACCAATACTACAACTTTAGAAATACATTTCACACCATGTACAATTATTTTTGGATTTACTGGCAAAAATATGCAGATTGTAAATTTGATCTCACTACTGGTTAATTTCGGTATTTTTAGAGCAAGTATAAATCACTCACAACCAATGTTGGATTGTTTCAAATGTGACTTGAAAAAATATTATATGGCGGAAAAGATAAATTCAAAGTTGGCAAGCAATATCACTAAATTTAAGGACAAGTGGAACAAGTGGCTTAGCTTGGTATGATGTTTTATTGAAAAGCAGCTTCACAGATCCTGTTCAGTTGACAAGTGTCATAGCAGATACATAAACTTAATGAACATTGAATAGACATTTAATTAGTTAAATTAGTCAATTTGTATTAAGACTGTTGTAATAGAACTGACCATGCAAATTGTAAACAATACAAGAATAGATATATTATTTTATTCATAAAACTGATTGGAAATAGCTAATAAGTTGCAGACTATATTATTAGGACTGTTATATATGTATGATAATCATACGATGTATGAGGACCTGAATAAAAAAAAAATTAATAATAAAAAAAAAAAAATACTACATGTAGTTCAGGGAGATGAGAGAAACTAGGGAAATCCACTCTTGGCTCAAATGTCAATTTGTCAGTGTCAAATTTACTATCAATTTGATCTTTCCGGAATGAAGACGGACTCAGCATTGGTTGATGATGTTGATGCACAAACACATCTTGCATAAAGTGAACATAACTTGTCATAAGTATAATATGCAATGTATTTGTACAATACATGTATGTACAGACTATAAAACATATGCTCAAATTAAATCTGTTGCACATGTTACAAGTTTCTTTTAAACTCAATGCTTTTATTATTTATCTTCATTGTTAATAATAATATTTTTCTCCAGGTACAAGGATTTTATGGATGACTGTCCCAAGGGAACTTTACGAATAGAGGTAAGGTACATGTAGTTCTCTTTCTATTTTTGACATGCACCCCTATGCATGTACCTATATGCTTCATGCAATTTGTAGATGGTCCCTTAATATAACATGTCCATCTGTAATCACAGGGCATTTGTTTGCATTCTTAAAGGGAATGTTGAGTGCTCAAAATAACTGTTACGTTTCATCCCAATTTCTCACTTTAATTAGTGGACAATATGTTTGCCACAGCGAGCCGACAGGTTTATGCTTCGTAAAAATCTCTCTCCTGCCTACGGCATGGAGCAGATTATTATCTTTTCAGTCATTCGTTTTTGAGGAGTGTGATCACACCACACTCCTAATCACACTCCTAAAATTGATCTAGGTGAGTGGAAACAGCACTCGACCCTTACAACAACTTCTCTACATACTGAAAACCTTCAGGAGATTGACTTGCTTCCCTGGAATCATTTCAGGGGAGTGATTTACAGCACTCCTGCTGTTTTCAAAAACGAAAGACTGTCTGATGATATAAACTGTTGTAAACATGGTAAATAAGCATGAAATTATCTCAATATTCCAAGAAAGGACTACTGTAATCTGTTGATAATTTTTGCAACTTCATGTCGAAAATAGTCCAGTCATCACTGATTAAAAGTATTCTCAATACTCGTAGAAGGGAGAGGGAAAGTATGAACCACAAATTTAAGTCAGGAGTCTTATCTCGGTGTACCCATCTGTGGGCCTGGCTGAATCTTTTGTCTAAGAATTAAATCGGGAAAGCGAGATTATGTGTAGGCCTACATGTGATATCAGAGTATGTACTCATGATTTAAAATGTAGACATTCCTATCATTTCCATGTAATAATTCCACTCTCCAAGACAACTTGTCAGTTAAAACACTTTTAATCACTGTTAACAGAACCGTAAAACTTGTACATCCAGCTAATGGCGTCCAGCGGAAAACGCATGTTCCCTTCAGTCCCTCGCGCATGTCTAGCCCAGTCAGCTGTTTAGAGTGAGGCTCTAGAATCTAAATGTCGAGGCTCTAGAATCTGAGTGTCATAGTTAACAATCTCCACTGTAATTATAAAAATTTAAGGCTCTATTAATGGAAGTTAACAAGAATTAAACAGTTCGCTTGACAGAATTAAACAGTTCGCTTGGTAAAGTCCAGTTCCCTGGTAAAGTTCATGTACCAACATGATGATAATATGCCAGGCAGGAATGTATCAGTTCCTGCAGTCCTATGATGTCAAATGCCTGTACATGCCCATATCTCGCACACAATTTCCCTGAATGTACATGTTTTTGTTGTTTTTTTTTTTGTTTTTTTTTTTGTTTTTTAATATGTCATATGGTACGGAGGTCACTTACTCTATCAACACGATGTTATGTTATCTAACTAACACACGCGTGCCACAATGAATAATGTCATTAACGCGCTTACACTTTATACTGATATGACCCCTTCTTCTAGAGTTTTCATCAACATCAGTGGTGATGCTCCCTTCTTGGTCAAACAGTCTGCTAGCTGCTTCTCGGCACTGGCCCAAACGATTTCCCGAACTTGGTTTGTTTCTATCATCTCCTTTATTCCGCTGATCTCCAATCGTAACCGTTTCTCCGCCACAAACTTTGTTGATTTTACTGCTTCATACAGTGATTTACTGTCTGTTACACATGTCAGAGGTAACTGTCGTGGTTCTGGCCGGCCAGTTGTCAGTTCAGCGAACAGGGTCGCCAGAAATACCCCAGAATCTATACCATCAGCCATGGCCAATGTTTCTCCAGACAATGTACTGCGTACCACACGACGGATCCGTTTCGAGTTCCAACAAATTGGTGAAAACTTTCCCTCTTCTCCTGCAAGGAAAATCACATGACCCCCTTGAGTGCCACCATCTGGGAGGTTCGCCAAAGATGCATCACTGAACACAATTAATGAAAGTTTACCTTCACCAAGGTGTTGAAACTTCAGAGTTACACTGTCAGATTTTATTCTTTTGATCACCTTGTTGGCTTCTAGCAGGTCCTTCACTTTGCCCTCCTTGACGCTGGCTGCAAGCTTGCATGCATCAAAAATTATATCAGGCCGACTCTGACGAGCTATCCAAAGTATCTGACCCACTTTTGATCGGAGGCACTCCTTCTCCTTTTCACTCAAACACGAATCTTTCTGTAGAGCTCTGGCTTTCTCGATGTTGATGGGAATCAGGTTATCTGCATAGCTATTCTGATGGAGATTGATCTGTTCATCTTTGCATGTAAGTTCAATCCCTAAATACCGGAATGCCACACTGTCTTCCTTCCCAACATTGAACTCTGATCGTATTTTGTTGATCACCACAGTTTCAAATTCCGAGGTTCCACCCCAGATAAAGTCATCGACATGGCTTGCTAGAATTCCAATCAGCTTTCCGTTTTGATCAGACCAGTAGAACACAGCTGGGTCTACTTTAGAGATCTTAGCACCAGATTCGATCATGACAGTTTTCACCTTGTTATACCAGTATAATGAGGCATCACCCAGACCATAAACACACTTCTGTAGATGCCATAATTTCCCTGGGCGATTTGCCTCCTTCGGGGGTCGGATGAAGATGTCCCTCTCTAATTTCTGGCCCTGAAGAAATGCAGTTTTGATGTCCATTGAACATGGTTTCCACTTATTCTGTGTCATGATAGCCAGTATCATTCTCAAGGACTCTCTACCACATGTTGGGGAATCTCTCTGAATCTGACCACCATCTATTTCTTCAAATCCTCTGGCCACTAATCTAGCCTTAGGCACTATGCCGTCAGCTGTCTCTTTCAAAGTACATATCCATCGTGTTGAAATACATTTTTGTCCTCTGTTGAGCACTTCTCTATACACATCATTCCTTTTCCAACTGTCAAGTTCTACTAGTTTTGCCTTCTCCATTGAAATATCTTCTAAAACCAGGACATTTTCATCACTGCCTGAAATTTCGGACTGCGAGGCATCAGATATTTCTAATTCTGCGACTTTACTCAGATCAACAGACTGTTGGATTCCTTCAAACTGATTTGATCCAGTATACTCCAAATTGTACCAGTTCTTGTTTTTTCCTGTAGCTTTACCAGCTCGGCCTATCACTTTAGCAGTCACCTGACTTTCTGTTTCTTGGTCCTTGTACTTGACCGTTTGGCCCGTCTTCAGTTTTGAGATTTCATGAAGATTTCTGATTCCAGTAGGTGGCGCTGGAGATTCTGCTCCAGATTCTTCATGTATATCTCCATCAGTCTCTTCATCAGCATCACTGTCTGTAAGTTCTTCATGATGAACAGCATTCTGGGACAGATTGATCTGTTTCTCAGCCATATCACCCCCAAAACTGTTTTCTTCTACTCTGACTTCTGGCTGAATCGACTTTCTTAGTCTACACTTATGCACTCGCACCAAAGTTCCTCCATGTCGCACGAAAACTACGACACCGTCTTGACCTATTACAGTACCAGGACCCTTCCATTCAACGCTGTCTGAACGCTTGTAATAGACCTTATCACCTGTTGCACACCCATCAGGTGCAGGGCGTATCTGCTTTCTCAGTGCCCTTCGTATTCTCTCTGAACACTCTGCTGCTGTAAAAGCCTGTCTGGCTGCATAAAGAGAAGCAATGTGATTCCCAACAACTTCACTTGCTGTTGTCCCCTCTAGGGCAGGCGGCTTATCTGTGAGGATAGATGGTAGGTTGGGATTCTTACCAAACACAAGTTGATATGCACTGAAGCCATGAATGTTACTGAGACTGTTCTTCGCCATTATAGCCCAACTAAGCACGGTTTCCCAGTCACACTTCCTCTCTGCTTTTATCCTCAGCAGAATGTTAGTCAGCGTTTGGTTGTGACGTTCAAGGAGGCCATTACTCCAAGGACTTTCAGCTGGTGTAGTTTGTACTTGTATGTTAAAGTTCTCACACATGTCTCGAACTTCTGCATTGTTAAACTCCCCTCCGTTGTCACTATACAGTTTTTTAGGAGCTCCATGGATACTTATCCAATGTTGAATGAATTTTTGCACAAAGACTGATGAGTGTTTGTTTGTCATAATAGCCCCAGCACTAAATCGTGTGAACTCGTCAATGATATGGAGGTACCACAAGTTCTTCCCAAGCTCATGCAGATCAACAGCAACTGTCTCATTAAACTCTGTAGCCAATGGAAGTCCTACAGCTGGCTTTGGAGATGGCTTTTTGTACTTTAAGCATACTTCACAGTTGTTAACAACATCGACCAGTGTGCTAAAGATTGTCTGATTTTCTGTGCCAGCATTTTTCAACAATTTCTTCAGTCGTTCTGCCGATGCATGCCCAAATTGTCGGTGAAGTTTATCTAAGATCTTCATTTGGTCAGCGATGCTCAAGTTTTCATCAACAACACTGTTTAGCAAGATCTCTGCTGGAGGTAAGTATTCTAATGGTGGGTGACTCCGAATGTCGATACAATAATGCCCACTGGAGGTGAAATCCAACTTGACCGGTTTTTCAAACATAACGGCCTTGTCATTACTCAAGTCCAGGACAGTTCCAGCACGTTTCAGCGAGGCCTTACTCAACAAGAGAGGAATATCTACACTCACCACTTCTGTACTGATGTTACAAGGTGTGTTACCAATGGTCGCTGGAATGATCACATTCTGGTAAGACTTTACCTGTGCCCCATCTCCAAATCTAAATCCCCTTTCACTGGAGGTGGTGGTGATCTGAGATTTCTCATCATCATCCAGTATTTCCATGTAGTTTTCCAGCCATTTTGTGCCGCATACAGTACGGGTACAAGCTGTATCGATAACTGCAGATCCAAATGATTCAGTCATAAAGATCTCATTATCAGTTTTGTGTTCTTTAGCAAATAAAGTCAGATTACAATTTTCCTGCTTTGTACTGTCATTTGTATCTTCTGTCACTTTTACAGCTTCCTGATTTGACCCATGTGGGCAGTCCTTGGCCCAGTGAAATACGGACATACATACTACACACTTTGTTCGTCTGCCAAACCTGTCTACAGGATTAGTCCCTTTATTACCATATCTAGACTTGTACTGCCTTCCGGGATTGAATTTCTGTTTGCTGAGATCATATTTTTGTGTGAAATAGGCGGATTCTGACTTCACTGTAATACCAGTTGCTGTGTTCTCACTAGAATTGTTACTCTGATCCTCACTGAAGATACGCTTGAGTGCAGATTTCATGGAATCATATTTCAGATCACAGGCAGCTGTGAGAGCTAGCTGTCGTTCTTTCTGAGTGAGATTGGAGCTGTCCAGTAACTTGAATGATAAAACAGCATCTGGTAATACCATCTGGTATTTCTTACACTGATTGTATCTGTGTTCATATTCAATGATAAAGTCTGCCATGTTCATTCCATGAATCTTACGAAACGAGTCAAATTTGGAGTATGCTTCGTATGCCAAGTCAACAGTTTCTTTTTGAAACAAGGAGTCAAGGGCCTCAATTAAACTGTCCATACCTGTGTCTTTATTAAGATCCACAACATTGATCTCCAAAGCCTTGGCTCTGGCCTGTCCACTTAGAGATAGGGTTACGGCCAGTGCCTGTTTCTTTTTGTCCAAGTCTGTCACCAACCGCCATACCGCGATCTCCGACTTCCACGTTTCATAAACCGTGTCAGGTCCCAGTGCAGGGGGGATTTTATAGCTCCAGCTGTTTGCCATCCTGATCGTTATGCTCTGCTACCATTAATAATTCCACTCTCCAAGACAACTTGTCAGTTAAAACACTTTTAATCACTCTTAACAGAACCGTAAAACTTGTACATCCAGCTAATGGCGTCTAGCGGAAACCGCATGTTCCCTTCAGTCCCTCGCGCATGTCTAGCCCAGTCAGCTGTTTAGAGTGAGGCTCTAGAATCTAAATGTCGAGGCTCTAGAATCTGAGTGTCATAGTTAACAAACCTACATGGAACCAGAGCCATCGGTTCCTCTGAATTCACTCATGTCAACCATGAGGAGTCTGGTCCGATGGAGAAAAAGTTATGATCCATTTCTATTTGTGATGAATTGTCTACATGATCAGTAAAGTGATGTGATCCCAATTCGATTGGTTCATTTGATTAGTACAGTGCTAATCATTTGTATTGAAATTGTCTACATGGACAGTAAAGGGATTGCCAATCATAGATGCCCTTCTAGCCAGATAGGCCTATTGGTTTACATCAACGATGATGGACCATGCTAACGATGGTATTTGTAACCACAAGAGAACCAGGAGAAATGGTCTCTCTCTCTATTTTGCATGATAGTGGGATTTGTCCCTCCATAATGTGATGGTGTGTGGAGCAGGGTGAATATAAACTGATGTTTCCTTTTGCTTTCATTCTATACACCTTCGTAAAATTTAAGCACCACCCTATTTGCATTGCATTGCATAATCACGTACAGTGTGATTTGACAGTGCGTACCCGGACATCTTCTAAATCAACATGCACTGCTACTCTTTATCAAAGTCAAAAAACAACAGTGTTTGTCATCAATCAGAACTTTATAAGCATGACAAGACAATGGCTGAAAATGGGGTAATTCATGGACAAATTAAGCATATCAGTTCCAGCTAATCCATCATAGGAAAAATGATGTAGGTGATCACAAAGTAACAATTTCCATGGTACGGTACCCTATCAGTATCTGGTGTACCCTCCTCTTACACCGACGACGTTCACCTCGTACTGGTAATCAGCTGCCTGATCTGCATGGAGTGCTTGGTTCAATTCTTGACTTGTCTGTATTGCGGGGTTCCTAGCTGTCACTCTGAGACCCAATATGTCCCACAAGTCCTCAAGGGGATTCAGAACAAGAATTTGCGCGGGCCATGGCAAAATATGGTGGTGCCTAACATTTGCGCAGATGTTATTGTTTCTCCACTTCTGATTCTACTGGCTAGCATATTGAAGAGTTGGGGGAGTCTTCATGTAATATCACGACACAACATCAGGCAGTTTCTGTTGCCTTTTCTGTTTTGTTTTTGAGGGGTTGATTAAAATCAGACTTTTGAAGCTGTCACATAGAAAAGTAATTATCGTAATTTATACCTGCATGATTTTCTACCAATTTGACAGCTCTGCTGTCAAGTATTATTTACTGTATATTTTTCAAAATGAGTGCATCAGCTCGTTAACAATTAGTGGATCATTCGATACATGTAGTTACAGTACAGTTGAGGGTATTAACTTATTGGTGAGGGTCCCCAGGGGCGGGTTCGCCCGATGCAAACTATTAATGATAATGGTACCTGTGTTGTTTGCCTCCACACCTGAAGCACGCCCTCTCCTGTGGAGCTTAAGCAGCCCGCCCCGGTGCGAGAGAACGAGGTAAAGGCTGACCAGCAGGGGGAGACACACACGGCTGCTATGTCTGTCACTCCCAACTTCTCAAATCGGTACTTCGTCTAATTAACCACTAATGCTTTCAGTCTGCCTGGTCTGCTCTGTTTTGAGTGAGAAAGTGTGGAAAGAAAGGAGGAATAAACGAATGAATAATGAATGAAAGAAGATTCTGGCTCATCTGGTCCTAGTTTCATCCCTGATAGTTCAATGAACTGCTTCTGGAACTTGATTGGCTGAGTCGTCATCCAATTTAATCAGGCAACCAATGAGAATTGTTCTCAAAATTTTGAATTGAGCAATGAGTAAGTTTCTTTGTAAGTGTACTTGTAGGTAAAAACAAGCCCCGGAATAATGGAATACATGGACAATCATATGTCAGTTATTCTTCCATTCTAAATTGTCTCAAATCAAAACGACTGCCATATTAAAATTGTCAGGACCAGTGAATTGTCAGTGCCAGTGAAATGACAGGACCTGGCATGTCAGGATGTGAATGCATGAAAAACTTTGTTTCATTCGGTCACAGTTATTTGTTTCTATGCGTAGATGACTAGTTCTTTTATTCAGCTCGATAAAAGGTTGGCTTTACAGAGGTTTGCTTGATTTATTCCAGATTATAGGCAAAGTGTGCTTCATTTGCTGAATTCTGTTCCAATCCTAAAGTTTCTGTTGATCGAGATGTTCTGAGAATTCATTGATTATACATACAAAATAAAAACCCTTCTATTTCTCCTATTGGCTTGAGATATGTGTATGCAAATCAGTAGTTGTTGACAATTTATTCCTTTTGTCTACTAATGCTACTTTATAAGAAATTGGTACATTTCACCCCAATATCTTTTCCCAGTGTTTGGAGAATCTCCCCACCCTCCTCCCAAAATGCTAGTTATGGAGCTGAAACGAATGGTGAATTTTGGCATTCGAATATTCGGTAGCTTTATTCGAATAGTATTTGAATATTCGTTGTTTTGGTAGACCTGTCACTGCATGCACACAATGTATGTCCAAGGTTGGACGCTTTGTATTTTTACCCACGCCGGGCCTATAAGGGTTGTCTGGTGTCAATGAATGTAGACAGGAGGAATTAATAGGCAAACAAAATGAGATTATTAATTAGGCATCTCTAGGAATGCCTTATTTTTCTCCAGCTGAAATATTTTCTTTAATAAAATTATGACCGGCAAAATGAAGTCCGGTTGCTGTTGTTGTTGCAGATCGACTGACTTAACCACATGTTGGTGTGTATTGCCAGTATTGCATGTTGCCACAATCACTGAGCTAAATTGAAAACGTTTGTTGAACCACTAATTTCATATAACAGGTCGTTTAGGTTTACTTATGTATTGGAATTAAACACAGAAACTATGAGAACACTCAATGATGAATAAAATCGCTCACAGATTATATTTTTACCAGCCATTGCTAAATTTAGACCAAGGTTCAAGGTTGAAGGCAAGGAAAATATAACGATGGGAGGTCAACACACCGGTCACACTGCAATAGCCAATCAGCATCATCCTGTTCTTATCTAATGTTCGAGGGACCGACTAAAAATTTCGTTAACAGAAATATTCACAGCTGATATGGGCCTACCTTCACATTGAAATTATAACTCTTACAGTGCTAACAGTCTTTCTCTGGTCTCCTGATAATCTAGCTGACATTGTTTCCACAAATTTGCTGGTTATTTTGATTGTCTACCACGTGGTGATAAGTGGAAACTACAAGACACATATTACTGCACTAAGGGGTCGTCTCGAATATTCGAATGTCATCTTACTATTCGAATATTTGGAATTTCAACATACTGCGAATGTATTAGACTATTCGTTTCAGCTCTAGCTAGTTATGAAAATATTACTGTCTTTGTATTTATTTGTTGGTTAACTGCTGATCTTTATTTTCAAAAATGGTTATGAAAGACCAGTTTGGCAGTTCATTTCCCCCATGATCTTAAGAAAATCTTCTTTGCATCTTATTTCTGAAAATATGTTATAAACTGTATTTGTACTATTATTATTGAACATTATAAAATGAATCATCTGAAACTTTTGGAGGAGTGAGGGATAGAGCTTCAGTCATCCACCTGTACCTTGGAAAGGTGATATTCAGCCTTCATCGTGTCAGAGAGAACTACCTCTCTAAAATTGAGGTAAAAAAGTATGTTTTTGCCCAATGAAGTCAAAAATATAACGAACTACAGTACGCCCAACAATTAAACTGGTCACTGCTCACGAAATGTTGGGTGCGCCTTTCGCAAAAGGTTGATAATAACTTACAATTATTTCATATTCATTTCATAGCTTTCGCGAAAGATAGGTCATGATTGTAACTAACATAAAGCAATCCGCATTTGATGAGACAAGATGGCAACATATGCGAGAGTGTTAGATCTTCGTTGCATTCCTTGGCGAATGCGGGTTACAATTGCGTAGGTTTTAGGACCACTATTCTCGATTTCACCCAGCAAGATCCGAAAGGGCCTGGAGACACAAGGGTATAGTCGACTTCCGTCACTGAAGACAATAACTTTGAGATAGAAATATCTGCTCAGAGTTGTCTCCCATCTTCGTAGCAACTGGACACGCCCCTTATGAACGGCTGGCAGACGCCATGTTTTAGATTGGGCTGCATGCTCTACAAAGTTCATTTGGATGTGAAAGATTTCAATTCCAAAAACAAGCCATACAGCAGAATGAACTGATTATATTTGTTGCTTCAAATAATGGGTTGATTATGCCACTAGATGACTAGATGAATACGGTGATACAGCTCCAGGCACCAGTACATGTATACGATCTCGATTTTGCATTAATCACGGCTTGCATCATGGACCGGTGAGGAAAACTGGTACATCGTGGTGATTAGTATATGGACCTAATTAATGCCATGAAAAACAAAACACACCAGCAAATGAACAAGAAATAGTAATCTTAATAAATTAATATCCTATCAATGCTCCCCAATCCCCAATGTCGCTATATAGGATCTTACGTATTTCAATTGAATTTGGTGTTCTGGGCGCCCATAACCATGGATATTTAAAACCATTATGACATCATGGTCGCATCTGGACTCATCCATTTGCAGTTGGGGAGGGGAGATAGGTTCACTGTGCCCATTTGCCCCAATGTTTACACCAAAGATCAGTCCATATATCTACCCCGTATTATGGCGCCACGATGTCGGGACCGCGGCAACTTGAAAAGACACCCGGCCAGCGAGCCGGCTAATTCGGCTGAGCCAACCAAAAATTCTTCGTCATCAATGTTCCCTTCAAAGCAGTATGAAGCGTTCTCGGGATTGGTTAACACGCGAGTTACTGCAAGCCTGTTAGATCCTACAAGCGAAATATCCAAATGGGGAGCGGATAGGATTTAATTTTAATTAGATTGAAGAAATAGTTGACAGACAAGAATATAAACAATTTACGACATGTATTCCCTCAAACATCATTCACGTATAGCTTTCGCGAAAGGTCAAATTCCTTTTTCTCTGTTGCGAAAGGTATGGCATGAATGGCGAAAGGTACTGGCGAAGAATTTGCGAAACATTCGCGAATGATTCGCCACATCTTTCGACTATCCTTCGCGAATTTGACCAATTCTTCGTGCACTGTAAGAACATCTGCCATAGGCGACCATGGATATATGTGCAGCGGATGGTATTTAAAATTTACATAATACAGTTTTCATAATAATTAATAGATGACCTGGTTAGTTCTCTATTACAATTAGACTGCACACTTTCATTGGAAATCACTGTTACCACATGTAACAATATATATGCTAAGTCGCCTTAAGAATTTGAAGTTATTAAGCAAAAATTACCTTTTTACATGTACCTTCATTTTAGAAAGGTACTTCTCCCTCACCTGTTGTGGTGTCCAAACTCAAAATTGTGCAGGAACAAAATTGTCAGGGCTAGTGGAATGACAGGGTGCAAACAGAACCTGATGTGCGAGGTTGAATTACAGGGTCCATACGGGTCCTGGGTTTCTTTGAATTCGGAGAAAATAAAGTCCAGGACCTGGAAATCCTTGAATTCTGACAATATTTGTAAAGAGTCCTGGAAAAGTCCTTGAAAAAAGTCTCCCCCCAAAATTTCTGTCACAATTAATTACTGGAATTTCTTTCAAACAAACTTCATTTATTCCTTGATCTAGTCAGATCTGTATGAAACTTGATAGTTGAAATACATATTCATTTCATTCAAATGTACATTGTTGAATTTGCTGAATGAAACATGGTATAAGGCCCTGGAAAACGGTTGTATGGACCTGGAAAAGTCCTGGAATTTTGTCTTTCACAAAGGGTGGGAACCCTGGAATTATATCTAAAAGTCTTCCAATCTACAATTTCTCGCATGGAGACAAATAATTGCGTAAAAAATGTGTAAAAGCAGAAAAAAGTTTGAGAGTATGAGTGACACAGGGAGAGACCATAGACTTTGAAAGGTCTATTTGTTACTTGGTTCACTAATATTTGGTGTTTTTCTTTTTTCTCTTTATTTTCTGTTTCTTCCCATCCTCCCCCTGCACACCTGGATTTTAAAGGAAGTAAGCATACATGTATTTATTTTGTTGGTGTTTCGGCGAGCGGTTTATTTTGTACTGTCTGCGTGTATGTATAAATATTTATTGGCGAAGCAGGCAGGCATGGCTTAAATCTCTCGATTTTGTAGTAGGAGTGGCTGTACATAGTTGTTACCTTTGGTATATTATGTTGACGCACATGCATGCTATATTTGTTATGTCCATTAAACTGTGCTTAAATAGTGAAGATGGTACTGGATGTATACACCTGTTATCTATCCAATCCTCGTTACATAAATCCCTATTTTGCTGCCACAGAATTTTAAGGTCTGGTCTAGGATTTATAGAATGATGGGATATGGAAACTCTGTGCGAAACGAGTGAGATTCCATGCTGCATGTATGCTAGTTTCTCTCCGAAAAACCACCAGGGCCCTCAGTGCCATAGCATTATGCACCATGGACAAAGTACCGAAATATAGGTCAAAAGGTCAAGGTCACAGTGACTCACAAAATTACTGAAAAACTTGCTCTTCTCTGCCTTTAATAGTTTTTGCATAACTTATGGCTGACAGCTTTTCAAGAACTGATTTTAAGTTACTGAGTCAGTTCTTCATTTTTGACGTGGCTCTTTAATTCACCAATTACCATGAGCCATCTGCCGATTGCATGAGTTACATGTACATACAGAAGTTGTCAGACCTACTAGCATTCATATAAGCTGTTTTTTATTTAAACCTCACTTTTAGTACTGTTCCAGGCTGATCAGTATTCCTATATTTCCTACTTGAATATAACTTATTGAATGTTTTCCTTTGCAGTGTCTTATTCTAATTTACTGAGGTCTTAAGGCAATTAGACCACACTCAATTAGATATAAATATTACCACGCAGAGAATGAAATATTTATGATAAAGTTGTCCTTACCACCAAATAGATCCGTTAGTAAGCCCATGGGCCTAGTTTGTTTGATAGTATTGAGATGCTGTATCTCGACCTCGGGTTTAAATGAGGAACAATTTACTGCCCTCTGGGTGAGAACCGATATGTGCTTGAGTCAAAGAAAGCGTGTTCAAACTCAACCCAGGATGGTGTGATTAAGAAAGAACATTATGCCTAAATTAAAATACAAAAAACTCTCAAATTTTGAATAAGTAAGATAGGGATGAAGTAATGGATCAGTAACCCGTGAGTGTGGATGAATGTATTTCACTATGGACTTTGTACTTTCATGTTCAGAATTAATATTCTTCTATGCTATAGTTATCTGTAAGCCACTATCATGCTACTCTAAAGAATTTAAGATATTTTTCAGTTGAACAAATCATTCAGTTATTTTAGTTTAATTCAGTTTTATATAACACATTGTCTGCAGTAGAATAGATTTTTTTTTGGTGAATTTCAAATGGATGATGCACAATATCATTATATTAGCTGTCTTCCAGTTAACCAACTGATATTTCATGTGTCTGAGTTTTAAATACATATATGTACGGTATATCACCACATTTTAAAAGCTGGGGTTGTATTGCCTACAGCTATAATATGATGTGAAAGCGTTCACAGAAGTATATAACGTTAGATAACAATTCTTGGATATACGTGCAAAGTATATGTAATAAATATATATTGGTATATGTTCAACCCTAGCTGTCCTATTTAGCTGAGATCGCAATTATTGAGTTTATTTTCAAATTATTGTCTCCCGCTATTCCTCTGTTGCAGTACAAATACTTTATTTTCGTATGCTGTCTATTAGATTCTACTAAACTCTGCTGTATGTGAGGGGCCCTCGGTGGCCGAGTGGTCTAAGGCACTTTGCCGGTGACCGCTAGCCTCGCACCGCTGAACCGGCATGGGTTCGAGCCCAGCTGGTCCATGTGTGAAAGTTTGTCAGTTACTTGCCGAAGGGCGGTGGTTCTCTCCGGGTACTACGGCTTCCTCCACCAACCAAACTGACTGTCACCATATGAGTGAAACAAACTTGAGTGTGACATTAAGCCAAATTCCCTCCCTCCCCTGCTGTATGCTTGGCTTTAGTAAATTCAGTACCGGTACTCGTTATAACTGCCTACATGCACTGATGTTGTTGTTGGTTATGGACTGGCCAGCTACGTTGATCAGCAAATGATCATTGTTTTGCATGCAGATAGATTAAATTAAAATACATGTACATGGTGAGCGTTGGGATCCACCGATCAACTTGGCATAATACAGGAGGAGTGTTACTCTGAAATTTAGCGAGAAGCATTTTGTAGATCAATATTTTGACATATATTCCTTCATGTCATCTCCAGGAATGGTGGTTTACAACAGGTTCCGTGGATATATAACTTTTAAAGAACATTCAAAAAGAATCAACCAGTCAGACATACGCTGTACAGTGAGTAATGTTTTAGCCGATGAAATCAGTGGTTTTCATTGGTTAAAACATGCTTACAAAAAAAGAAACCATTTCTTCAGAGTTCAAAATTTTCGTCATTTGATGGATTTCAGAATTTGTAGATTCAGAATTCATGATAAAACAGAACGTGATTACATACACCTTCAAATGTTGAATGTCCTTCACTCAATCAGCTACTAGGTTTGTTCCATCCTTCAGGAATCTGTTGTTTGGGCCTTCATCCAGCTGAAAGTCTCTTTGAAAACTGTTGACTGCTTCTCCCCTATTTATAGATATTTCTTCTTCAGAACATCCTAACAAATCACTCACTCATGAACAGAATGCTGAATGCTGCTCTCTTATGTGAATTCTGTGGATCATATAATGTAAACTAGACTATTAAAGTTCATTTAGAAATTTAGTATCCATATTAAAAATTCTGCAACTGGAAGGCTTTACAAGGAAAACAATCCAAACATGTAAAGAGCAGTCACACAGACACTCTTTGTAGACCGAGTGAATACAATTGATCTATTTAGCTGGATTTGATTGGTTAGTTTTGTTCTGGGTAAGATTGTAGTTGATTGGATAGGTGAGATTGTATACTAGATTTGATTGGTTGTTGTGATTCAATGTAACAAATGCAGTATCTTGAATATATATTGTCCAAAGATCCTTTGATATTAAAACAAAACAAATTGACATATTTTATTCTTGTTGGTATGGCCCTACATCCAACCAGAAGTATACACAATTTGCATATTCCAGAACCTACATGTGAACTGCACAGGATTTATGATAGCTATAACCAGTGCATGTCTCTGGATGACATAATCACTTTCTGCTTCTCTTTCCAGGTCGGCGAGTACGGGACGAGTGTCGTGCAGAAGTACAAGTGTCACGCCAAAAATACCAACGAAGACCAGCACACTAAACTCGTCCGACCTTCAGAACAGCACGGCCTCCAGCGGGTCACACATCCTCGACACGACGCCGGACAACCCGCTGACGTCTACGCGTGTGGAGATGGCCGAGGTGCACAGCGACAGCTCCATGTCGGGAAGCCGTTCCCTGGGGTCACCCAAACTGGAGGCTGCACGTCTGGGTGAGGGAGCAACGCAAGAGCGTGCCGAGGCGACGGCCGAGAGCGGAGATGATATCGACGCAGACGTTGAGGAGGAAGACAAGACAGAAATAAGAGGTGCTGATAACGCTTTTGTTTCTACTTCTCTTGATATAAACACTTCTAGTACTGTTGTTAATGATAGGGTTGTTGTTGTTAATAATCATGTTGATAATTCCACTGATATCGTTGATGCGGTCCTCACGTCAGCCAATCAAAATGCAAATGACAATGATTTAAACGATAGCCAATCATCGCCCATACAAACGCTTCCCCCGCCTGCTATGGGAGACCATGAAAATATAGAAGGGGAGGTTGAGAGAGAGAGGAGAGAGGAAGATTCGGCTAAACTGGTCAAATCTTCCTCAAAGGACTCTGCCTCTGTCTATTACGAGAACGTGGACAGCTTACGCAAAGACAGCATTACACCTGACCATAAAGACTATGATGAGGTCACTGAACTGGTCATGGATATTATCCCCATCTCCAGTAGAGACTCGGCCAGGGATAATTTTGGGGTGGAGGGGACGGCTGGGGGAGGGATGCCCGGGGGTGGGGCGGGGATGGGCGGGCTTGAAGGACAGGTTGACTCGGCCGTCAAGGCTGAGAGCGGAGCTGACATGAATAAATCGGTGGATGACGAGGCCAGCTCGCCCATCAGAAGTGACGATGATGTGTATGTAAATATTGTCGCTATAGGGCCTGTAGAGAATGATTATGTGAGTTTGAGTATGGATGAAGAGAAAGGACCGGGGGCAGCCGACAGCTCCTCCGAGGCAGGGGTGGAGGGGAAAGTTGACGAGGATGGGGTGGTTAAGGAGGCGGGGACGGGTGCTGAGGCGGCTGGTTTGGAAAACGGTGCAGATTTGATCGAAGACATTCCTTACGTTCTGCATCGCCGGCACTTAGAACCCAACAGTGCATGCAGTGAAACGACTGCAATGTACCGAGGGCTGAACAGCGATTCACTACAGCGGAGAAGAGACAAGAGTCCGTCTCAAGGGAAGGAATTTCCCAGGCGGTCCCGTTCTCCACGAAGTAAGTCACCCGGCGACAGGTCACCGTCCGCTCATAGAAAATATGAGATCGTTCATCCGGGTAAACTTCCACCCAAAGATAGCTACTCTTGTGTTGATGATACGACTAGTCCTTCCTTAGAAAAAGAAATCCTGGCACACATGCGAAAGAAACAGGAGGCACACAATCAACCAGATTGGGACACCAAGGTCGTATCTCCGGAGGTGAAACACACTGTTGTTGCTCCGGTACCGCAAGTCAAGAGAAACTATCAAAACTGTGTTTACGTTGATGCAAATGGGAACAAGATTGAGACACGACAAGGGGCTAATATGGAAAACATTGTGAAGCCAGAGGCAGACATTGTAAAACAAAGTGAAACATCGAAAGTGTCTTTAAATGATGAAATACGTGTACCTGTAGATCAGACATCGGATATCGACAATGAAGTAATAACTCCTGGCAGTTTCACTCCTGTTGGCAGTACGAACACAAAAAAAGAGGAAATTATTTCTTCAGGACAGTTCGGTGAACTGCGTATAGATACGGATGTACGTGTGACTAGTCGCGATGATCTTTCTCCAGCAGCCACTCTGCTTTCAGAGGACAAAGAAGCCTATGCAACTAAATTTGAACGGAGTGACGTCTCCTTCTCTACGTTCAAACCTCCGGATGATCCGAGCTCGGGTGGAACCGATGGTATGCGCGCCAGAGAAAACAGCCCTGACATTCCCTTTATTGACGACGATGAGATCAAACCCGACGAACGTGAAATGGCTGAAGCCATTGTCCAACAGGTGTTCGCCATGGTTGCCAAGCAACTCTCCACCATTTCTGAGGAAGAGTCCGACGGCAACAGCACATCAGCAGAAGCACCATTAGCAACAGAAGATTCTGTCGAGGGTAGTCCATACAGAAATGCCACTCAATCAGAAGCATTCGAGCTTACCAGGAAGAGGGACAGCATCAACAGTATCCAGAGCGACACCCTTCAGGTAGAACCTTTCTCTGGCAAACGCGGGAGTGTCCAGAGTGACATCAGCTCACCATCTCCGCGAAAACAGAGCTTGTACGATGATGACTCCAGCCTGGCGGAGAGCCAAGGATACGATGAGAACTTTGACTCTCAGGATATGCTAGAAACTCTAGAACACATCAATGAAATGTCCGCAATGAATCGTGATTTTGAAACCAGTATTAAACTCACAGGGTCTTCCAGTTTTACCTCTGATACATTCAGTGAAGAGAAAGAAGACAAGATCTCGAGATCGGATAAAAATCTGGCTGTTGTCAATTCCAACCAGTTGCAGCCAAACATCACTGACTTTCCATCATCCTCATCCGCTGAGGATTTTCCCATTGAAAATGAAATTCAAGATATGGGAGCCGAGAGTGATTCTTCCAGTGACTCCGAGACCACCAGGTTCCGTCGTGGACCGAGAGTTAGTGTTGATCCCTTAGAACAGCTGGAAAGATTGGCTGTCTCTGGTGGTGACCATTTCAGCGAGGAGAGCGACACTGAAAGGGACATAACTGTGATTGGCAATGGCCATATTGGTTCAGACTCTGAGAGTGATAGTTTTCTACCCCCACCTCCCGCTAATATGGTACAGTCTCTGGAAGAGTCGTTCCCCCCTCCTCCGGATGAATTCCTGAATCCGAGGACATCATTTGACGAGGACGAGGAGGGGAATCAAGAAAATATGGATTTAACTTCAGACAGCGGAGAGGATTCTGACACTGAAAGTGAAGGTTCCGTTGACCTAGAGAAAGTTCTGGAGCTGGAAGGACTTCGACCCGTCTCTGATCAAAATGCGTACGTAAGTGACGAAGACTTAGTGGAGCTACCCTCTCCGGATATTCCAATGAAGGGCAGTGGCGGACATCTTGAGACTGACAGCGAGAATGCGAATGTCCGGCCACAAATAGATCGACACTCTCAGCCTACTTTACAAGAAGCCAGCCGGTCATCATTCGACCATTACCCTCGTAACTATGCAGAACCATCCCGGAGGCGCGAGTCTGCACCGTCTCCGAAAGGCAGCCAAATCGAATCCTGATATACTTAATGGTATTGATTGTCGACTATTTCCAGGAGATATAACATGTGTAATAAAGTAGTTAGCATCACCTGTCTCATGGTTTCATCCAGTTTCATGTAGTTGCAAATCACTTCTCGAGCAAGAAAAATGCTATCATACTGTAGAGACTTCCCCCGTGAATGTCTTTGATAGTGTTGCTTCCCAATAGGTCAGAATGTCAGAAAATAGATAGACCCTGGTCTGAGATTGAAAGCTATAAGCCTCACAGTTGGACAAATGAAATGGAGAACACTTCTTTGACTTTCACTATGTAGGGTTTCAGAATTTCCAAATATAGACTGACCATGATCTGAGGTTGATTTTTGTCCAAGCCTGTGTTGGACAATCGAAATGGAGAACAAAACTTCACTTGTATCGATTGTTGCTGGTTAACAATGCCTGCTACAGGTGTTAGAATAGAACTTGCCTGGAAATTAACCTCCTTTCTTTAGTTGCTGTAAAAAACTGGATTTTGAATCTGCAGAAATTAATAGTGTACATGTAACTGAATGAACTCAATGAACAGGTGATGTGACTGTGTTTTGATAAGTTAGAATTAGACAGCCCTTGCTGAACAGAATACCTGAGCCAAAATACATGTATATACGTGTAGCTGTCATGGAAGGTCTACCTGTAAATATACCAGACACCCAGAATAGAGGGTGAAAACGTTTTTAATACCCACCTGTTTCTGCTGAGTACTTTGAGGAACTCTAGGTGTGTACATATGTGTACAGGAATTGGCATGGATGAACGGTTCTGAGATTGACATGGCAGAATTTAAGATGGAATTATTTTACATTCTAATAAAATAAATCATGAGAAATCTAGTTCTGCCTGCTTATATGTAGATGTAAAATTATTCATCAAAATTCACTCGGGGGGGAAACCGAATTTAACACATGATTATTTGGAAGTCTTTTTTTTTTGTTTTTTTTTTTTGATAACAAATCTATTCACATATCCATGTCATGTAAAAGCTCAAGTCTAAATTCTGGCATTATCCACTGTCGCAATATTTAAATTTAAAGAGTTTTGAACCTTGGTAGAAGAGAACCCTGTCAAAATTGAGACTATAATCTGGTCCAAGAATGGTCGGTTTAGAGCGGTTTCAATGTGTATCGCATTCACAGGTATATGATCACTCCCATTTGCTGGCAGTTCATTTTTAAAGTTTTGCCATGTCAGTTTTAATTATGTGTGAAAGAGTTGAAAAGAGGATTTGTAATTTTTTACCCATTTCTCATGATCGCCTCACAGGAATATATAAAAATTTATATATATATATAGACCAGTGAGTTGTCTTTTCATATGGTTTCACTCGAGGGTCAAGGTCTTCTTATCCTACTTAAAATGCCTGATGTATATATTATACATTTACATGTATGTGGGTAGTTTTGTAATACAACCTACATACCCTACATATTCCATAATAGTTGATTAAATATTAATTATTAAATAATTATTTTGTCCATATTCTCTCCCTTCACACATGTATACAACGATACATCTAAATATGGGACGTCAGTAAGTTTAAGATCATATTGTCGACCTGTTCGTCTTTTACATGGCATTAGTTCGGCTGCGTTAACCATGACTTAACCATTCTTATATGGCAAAAATTTTGATGTTTTCTTACATGTGCATGTATATACACTACAAATATAGACTGTATGGAGAATTCATGATACATACAAACTTGGCCATCACGTGATAAGAGCTTTCTCATACTCCTGTCGTGAGACAAGGTCATGTGATGTGAAAGCGAGTTCTGTCCGTCCCTCAATCTGTTAGAATTTGTTGTCCTTGATATCTTTAGTTCCACGTAACTGAGGTTATGGATTGAAACCAAACTTGGTATACCTCACTCATGTGACGAAGTGGAACCTTTTTGTTCTAAGGTCAAAGGTCACTGCCTAAAAATATGGAAATCATTGGAAATTCTATGTTGTCCATGCTAAATAACTCCAGTTCACGGATGAGGGTTGTGATGGAATTGGCCTATACAGTAAACTCATGGAGCCTATTGATTTACTGTCTGTCTGTCCATCCACCTGTTTGTTAACTTTTGTTGTCTGTGCAGTAGCTCCATTTATGTTATAGATTGGTACCAAACTATGGATACCTGTATACCAATACAATTTGGGCAAATAGGGAACCTTGCATATAACATTGGGAACTGGAATTTTATTTAGCATATTAAACATATGAAAGTTTGGAATCCTGAAATGTGAACAGATATCACATTATCTTTTCTTCCTCCCTTCCCCCCCCCCCCCCTCTGGAATTGCTGTTAGTAACCCTCCCCAGTTTCATATCTCGATTACTTCCAAACCCCATCCCCAATACATCATTTCCAATTGGTTATTCCTCATCTATACATACTCTCACAGTGATTCGGTTGTGAAAATACAGTGTCGAGATATTTTTTAACCTTGTTGATATTCTTGGTTTACAATAACATATATTGTGTTGTTAGATTTTTAGAGATTTTATTTCTCATATACGGAATACTGGACATTTTCTGAAGCTGTACCGCTTCCTTGAACTAGAACAAATATATTGATCATTATTCTAGAGCATCTTCTCCACTGGACAAGTTCTCAGTCATTTCGATCGGTTAAATAGTTAAACGAGCAGCTATATGATTGGCTTTGAGCATCCATGTGATTGGTTATGAGCAGCCGTGTGATTGGCTGCATGTGGGTTCATTTGATTGGCCAAGGATTCCATATTGATGTGCTCTCTCCTGAGTGCTGCGCAGAATAAATCCTTCAGGAGTTGCAGTGAATGTTTTAGAGCATTCCATGAAAGTCCTTTATTGGAGTTGCGTTGGATGTTCGTATGGTTGCCATGGATGCGGCCATGATGGTTTTCAGAGTTGCCATGAATGTTCTCTGGGTTTCTGGTTCTCCTGATCCAATGATGGCATGTAGCTCTCACATAACTGATGTCTCTTGTTGCCATAATACTCAAAATGTTGCCCAATTTTAGAGTATGAATGAGAACATGTTTCTTGTACATGTGAAGCATTGAAAGCATCTGCATGTTTTTTTATAATTATTCATTTTGACATTTTGTTTTACCTTCTATTTATTTGAAAGGAGCAAATATTTGCTTGTTTACTGCCATTTTTGTAGACGAGTTTCTGTTGTGATATTTTGTCTCGCTTTTTATTGGCACATTGTTTGGTTGTAAATAATATTAAGTTTTCCACTTGCCATTTATATTTCCATTGTCGAACCAGCATATTTGCAAACAAAACTATTTAGCTCCGCAGTTCCTTTTCAGGATGCGCTCTAAAAAGCAAACATCTATTGTCATTATTAGTAATATTTGCCTGGTGAACACAATATAAGTGAAAAAAGTGACTTGGTGTCTTGAACTCTGTCACAATTCTTCTTAAGATGCCATGTAGGTCAAGTTCACTCCTGACTGACCTTGGCCTATCTTTAAAGATCACAGATCAAAATGTGAATAGCATTATGAATGCAGTATCTCAATAGCAAAGAGCTAGAGACTGGATCTGCATTAGGTGCATTATACCTTAGGAAGGCCTGTAGGTCAAGTTCACTTTGGACTGAACTTGACCTATTTTCAAAGGTCACAGAGGTCAAAATGTGAATACCAGTCCTATTTGCAGTGCTACCTTATAAAGGGTCTCTTGGTCAAATTCACTCCATATTGATGTTGACCTAGTTCTGAATTTGACTAGTGAAATGCTTTTCAGACAGGCCTCCCAGTGCCCAGTGGAGGACCTGCTAGCTACTTAGCTTGTTTTTTTCTCTCTTGAAATTCTATTGTCAGAGAAGGTATAATGGAATCCAGCTTTATTGAATTCCTATCAGCGCAATGATTGGAACATCGTAGTTCTGTTAAACCCATGATTAATCATTTTCAGAATGCAAAGCTAGCTGCTTATTCCTAGCCCATAGTTGATTTTTACCGGTGACATATACATATAGTACAGATCTGGGATGGTAATGTACATCAACAAGGACATGCCATTTCAGATACATTGTGATCATTTTACCTTCAGATGTTTGTGCAGAAAGGAATAGTACTAGTGGTGCTTTCTTCATACTTTCTGCTGATTAGGCCTAACAAAGTTAAATAATTGGGTTCTCAGGCAATCGGGCATCCATCTTTTTAGTCGAGTTTTCAAAAATAAAAGCAAAAATAAATAAACCTTTTCTCACATCAGACAAGCTAGAACATATTGATAAACAAAGGGAGTCAGCATTAAATATTTCACTTCCACTCTGTTGTCAGGAGTAAATTATCCTCTCTTATAAGTTGGTGAACATAGTTATCTCCCTTATCTCCCTTGAGAAGATATACAAGAGGAGATCATTTATTCGTGACAGTAGATCGAAAGTAAATTTCACTGCATGCTTTTAATCGATGGTATGAATCATGAATATGTAGGCAGGGCCTGATCTAGACTTTTAGTTTGGGCACCCTTACCTGGCGCAGAGTGTGATAAGTTATAGTGAAATAGGCCGCGATGTGGGACTGTCGAAGCCCATGGAAGCTGTGGGAGTATTGAATGGTCTAAATACAGCCTGATAACTTAATATTTGGCAATAGTAATTGCATTAATATAGGTTTCAGCCTGTTCAGAGGGAATTTGCTAACAAAATTTTGTTTTGTTTTTGTTTTTGTTTTGTTTTTGTTTTTTTTGTTGTTTTTTTTGTTTTTTTTTCTCATTTGGGCGCCCAAATTCATGGCGCCCAAACCCGTTATAACGGGTTCAAAAACGGCCTGGATCAGGCCCTGGTAGGTGTCTGTCAGTATTAAATGCAGACAAACACCAAAACCATGGGCATGGTATGAAATTTCACAGACAGGGACTATCAAACAATTTGTGGAGGTGTCAATACACCAAGAAAACAGTTTCAGGCTTCAACAAGAGTTGAACCGATTTGAAAAACAATGATGTCATGGATGAAAAAATAAGCAAATTACCTGCCTCATTTGAACAGAAAACTTAGCCTGAGAAACAACTAATTAACTTTATTAGGCTGTGTATATATATTCTTATTTTAACCGATTATTTTACTAATACCCTGTGTTATTTTGTTTTCTCCCATTTTCCGTTTCCTTGTAGATTATTGTTGATTGTTTGTTTTCACTCGCTCCATGTATGATTTGCCTGAATGGTAAGCCCATACTTTAACATGCTCAAGCCATGCGCCTGCTACAAATTGTATGTCCGTCATTTCTCCATGAACAGACATCCAAGCTATACTACGCTTACACATACAACCAGCTATGCTTGTAAACATTCATACTTCTTATGAAATTTTAATGAACAATATACTTGAACTAGAAGATTCGTAGAACCCTAGTAAGAATCAGTTGAGATATTCTCGCATATTTTTTGGTTATAAAACACTTGATTGGCCAATTCAAAATTTTAAAACCAAATCGTAAGTTTTCATTGCGTTATGAAGGAAACTGGAAAACATCTGTCCAATCTGCAGCTAGCCTATAGAAGTCTGCTTCAGTTGCCCTAAGTTTGGGAAAACTGCCAAGTCTTATTGAAAAAACAGGTTTCTATTTATTTTTTCCCCACTGTGACCTACCTATAAGATTTTTTTGTGCAGTGCACAAATAGTTTTGACCAATCATTTCATGATAATACTTGGTTCTAGATACAAAAGAGACTCAAATCAACAATCTTCACAATCCTAAGGCTATAAAAAAGCTGCATGTTTGATTGAAGTTATATATCCTGGAAATACTTTCTTGCACATAGCATGTTTTCGTAGAGCTTTCCTATCATCTCGTAGATGTCTCTTATTTTTTATGTGTGAATATTTAGAAAAATATTTTTACATGTACAATGTATGTATATTAATTGGGCAGGGATTGTATGATACTAGATATTTGGGCTGTAGTGGTTTCAGTTTTCAAACATGTCTATTCTAGATACTAAAACTTTCTAAAGATACATTTTGAATTGTTTCCCTTTTTGGGATGAGAATTTCAGCTTTTTATCTGATTTCAGCGTTTTATCTGATTTCAGCGTTCCCCCCCCTCAATATGTTCAAGTTTTATTTCTAAAACCTTCTGACTTTAATCTGAAAGTTTAAAAGAAAAATGACAATATTGTGAGGGGGCGAGGTATTTTCAGCTGTTTTCAGATATTTTTTTCCTGCTACACTCTCCTCCCTGCCTTTAGTAGATTGAAATGAAAGCATCCTCTCAGCCTTATTTACCGGATCGCATTGCAGTTCATTTTGGACTACAAGTGATTTCTGTTTTGTCATGTGGTCGGCTAACTAATGACCAACATTTAACTTCAGTACTGCTCATAACTTCCTACCCATTCTGTTGCACAGCTAGCTGGCCAGGCACAACTGGTACACCATCAGATAGTTGGATTGTTTTTGTACATTATGGGAGTGGGCACGGCAAGTAGTGGGTGTGGTGAACTATGGGGCTGGTGATAGAGTATCACACAATTTTTTCGAATGTGAATGTAAATGTTCGTCACATTTGAGGATAGAAATAGAAGTCCCCCTGCATCTTGTTATATACTGATCATTAATTCTGGCCTGGTCCGCTAATTCTGCTGAGAGTAAGCTGTGTTTCCATTTCTGTGACCCCTCGGGTCTGGTTTTATCTCGACTCTTCTTCTGTTATGTTCAAATATTTTAGAGAGCCATTATGTTCCATATGGATAATTCAAGTAGAAAGCTACAAAATCTATGTGCCATTCCGAACTGCTCCCTCATGGCATAGGAACCACTGTATTGACCACCCAGAAAATACCACCATAACGTATATATAGTTTATGAGATTATTGTGAGTCACAATTAGGTTTCTCCACTGTATAATTGACAGGATCATCAAAGATACAAGAACATTTATTTATCTGTCTGATAGGAAATACAATTTTGGCCAGACAAGCCTGTCATTTCCGTCTCGAAGTACCAAGAACTTGTCTAGGAGGATAAATTGATGTAGATACATTTATCACTCATGCCAATTCAGAAATGTGAGCAATATTTCCTTATTCCTGTCGAGCTTCCCCTGCACCCCCTCTCCCCCTCCCCATCCACTGGCTCTTCCACCCCACCTGATGAACAAAAACATGAAACTAAGAGAATGTTTATGCAGTATCTTCAAAGTGGGACTGATGCAGTGAGTGAATTTCAGTTCATAACAAGATATATGTGTACCTGTATGTGTAGCTCTCCCACTTGAGAGGTAGTAAAGGCCCTGTTGAACTGTGATACGATCACTCAATAATTCTTTTATATGGACAAGAAATCTATTTCTCCGCATTCACATGCTTTTGCAACTGGGGCTGCTTTTTAAGCTCGGAATGCTTTGCCACTGCCTGCTCAGTAACCAACACAGAATTAGATCATGTACAAATGTACATATGTAGAATTAGTGTAACTTTAGTTGTTTGTATAATGCTCAATGGGTTTTAGCAAGCCGAGGGTGCTCATTCGCTTTATGCTTTTCATGTATATGTCATCGCTTTCACATATTTTGATTGTTATACTTCCTTGATAATCAGATCTTGCCAATTATAATATCCCTCAATATATGATTTGACATCTATAATATACATAATGGCTTGCAGGTCTTCATCGACAAGTTCTCTCTATGATATAATGATCAGCCAGGCTTGATCCAATGTGTCAGTTTAAGCACCCTTGCAGTAATGAGTTTGGGGACATCTTGATAATTTGGATGACTTCCCTGGAATTTGATTTCTCCAATAATCCACCATCCAATATGGTGAATTTTTTTTTTTGTCTGTAATGTTTGTTCATGTGTGCATTGTAAAGGAAAGACTACAGGAATAGCCTAAAATTGTTTCAATGCACTTCCAAATGTGTGAAAACTGAAGAAAAAAAGAAGAAAAATAACCCCACAAATTGTTTTTTGGTGGTTTGGGTGCAGAAATTTCAACTCCTAATCATCATGGATCAAGCTTGATGATTGGTTTTCAATAATTTTCTTGTACGAAGCCAATCTTTATACTTCATATGTAGTCTGCCATGACTCAAAGCCTTGATTTGCATATATTTCTTCTAATATATGGGAGTATTGCATTTATCATGACATAACTGGTAATCTCAACTCTTAACGAGTCTTCACAATCGAAGTCGGCTCTATACAACCTCCATATATTTGAATCACTTCTTGAAGTTTTAGATCATAAGATTCATTTGACTTCTTTTATGAATATACTTGTAATTTGTTTATTATAAAATCCTGAGCCTTCTATTTTTTTTTATGGTATGCAGCATTTCAAAATTGGGAGAATATTTATTCTCACTCTTTCAGAGATTTTCTTCTAAACTGGCCAAGTACTGAGCAACAATTTTATTATCCATGAATAATTTTGTCATAATCAGGACATATATACATGTATATTTTTGTTGATATATATTGAAATTAGCACCATTATTAAAAGAGAACTGGCCTGAACATGCTTTTGCTTTACATGTCCTTGATAATTTCTTTGTAAACTGACATGTTTCACGGGAATAATCCATTATATGTCGGAGAGAGCATATTAATTTCACGCTAAACGAAATAAGATACATTAGAGTTGATGTAAAGTTGAGCGAGAATGACATCCGAGTTGATTGGAAGAACATGTGACACTACTAATGACGTCATTTCTATTGCGTCACATGGGACATGAACAATGTCACAGTCCATCAAGTCTCGCTTACGGTCACCCTTTGCAAAGTAAACCCATTCAAAATTATCACACCGAATGGACTAGTTCCGTGAAACACCTTATTTCCCAAAGCATTTAGTGTAAATTCCTGAAGGAAAATGATGTTGAGGGGACTTCTCCTTCAAGTCTACATTCACACATCTTGCCTGGCACTGCTTCACTTGAGCATGTTCACTTACTTGGAGTATCATTTCAGTTTTTCCCATGAGGGTTTTAGATTACCCCCTTGATACAACATCAAACATTGTACCCAAACTAAGATATGCTCTAATTAGAGAGCAGGGGGAAAAATTGAGGGAATTTTTTTTTTTTATAAATGTTTTATTTGCATTGAGAATCCATGTTCATTTATTTTCATGGAGATTTTTCACCATTTGAGTGTATATTTCAGTCAAAGCCTGCCTATTTTGACAGAATTTGCTGACTTTTTGGGACATTTCCCTGCCTAAAAAAACCGTTGCCATGCCAAATAGATGTTGTGCCCAAATCAGAGTAATCTAAAGCCCTGCCCATTGTACTTCAATAGTAGCTTGTATGTAGATTGAACTGTAAAAGCACTGATCAGAGAGAAATTGGTTACCAATCCAAATAGTTTGTGCTGTACATACTTCAATAATTGATATTTTTACGGCTCTAAAACTGCTAACAACATGTCAGCTTTCCCCTTAGAAGGTATCTATAAGTATATTATTATTATGTTATTAGGGACATCAATATTTACTGTTTGCTACATCAAGATAAATTGGAATTCTCAGTAAGTCAAATTAGTTACCATAGCCAAAACACCTAATGTTTTCCATGCTGGCAAAAATACTTAATTCAAGGCAAAATGGTAAAAACAAAAAGTCAGAATTTTAATGGAGAAATGAAAATGTGATCAGATTTGTTAAATTAATCTTTAGACATGAATTTCTTTTCAATTGATCAGTTATACATGCACTGGTTGCCCAATGAATTTGGTTGAACTGACGCGCTTGAAACCCCTGTCGGTAATATACATTTCACAGGTTAGATTGATGTACATTGTATGGTAACTTTGACATACATACTTGATCTGTCTTTCATTGTTAAACGAAGATTAATATTTCAGCATGACTTTTATTCTTTGCTGATTGAACAGTGAGATAAATCTACATTAAGTAACAATGTAGTTTACTTTATTATTGTTACATGTAATTGCTGGTGGTGACCGAGGGGGACATTGCATAGGTTGCATTTTATTTCTGTTGGATATTAGAAGAAAGTTGTAACATTGTTCCATTTTTGACCAGGTAGCACTCACTAAATATATATATATATTCTGTGTGAGTGATATCCCAGAACATTGGTACATACATGTATACTGAGTAGCTTGTGTCGACAGTCATTGATTAACGTGTTTAATGTTTCAATAGAATTTATACATTTTTTTTGTAAGTGTTGAGACATTTCTAGCTCGACTGAGATTTCTTTCTTGGTGAACAAAATTCCATTGGTTATCAAGTCTTCTAGCTGGACTGTGTTAAATGCCACTTAGCGCCCATGATGTCCTTTGGCATCAGTGCCGTGCAGCGCTATCATGACCTTCCCCTGGTATGTTTAATCTCGCCAATCATTGTCATTCGCATTTTGATCGCTGGAAGGTGTCAAAGCTGGTTCCCCATCCCTTCTGTGGCTAACACAAGCTATTGTAGGTTATCGTCGTCATCAAATCGTTGTGACAGTATTAACTGGATTGTGTACTTTCGTGGAGTATGATGTTTATAGTTCTGTATTCTTCTGGGCCAAAATATTGAAATTATTTTTTCAGATCTGAAATTTCTCCGGGTATAAAACAGGGATGAATAAATATCATAATTACGATTCTGATACTTGCATGCTAATCTTGTCTGTACATGTACCATAGAGTATCAGGAATTCCACCAATAGAAATTCTTGTATTATCTGGCTATTGACCAACTTAGCAGTTTAATATCATGCCTGCCATAGGCTGCCTGTAGGAAATAGGGATACCAGCTTTAACATGAGATATTATAATGACGCAGAATGTATAAAGTGTCGCAATTCATGGGGGTATCAATGTCTTGATTCCTGCTCATCTCTCTATTTTTATGTGGCGCAGGTGTTAGGTTGATTTTATGTGTTAGAATCACTTGTAGCGAGTAGTCCCTGTTCAGCAGACAGTCTGCTACTATATAACGACAGCTTTTGTCAAACCCTTTTATAGGAAATTTTCTGTCATTTTTTCTCATCTTAAAAGCACTGCTTCCGATTGGTTGATTTTGTCTGGCTGGAATATTTTGCCTCCTTTGTTATACGTGACCAGAGACTAAAGTGACCCCATTTCTTCCAATTTCGCTCTCAATTATCCAGAAATCAAATTGAACGCGAATTGATGGGCCAAAGTAATTCTTGCAAGAAGAAGTTCACGAGTTTTGCTGGGAATAACTTGCCATTCTCTCGCGGAACATGTATATTCAGCCCATCAATCACAGGATATTCAACCATGCCGACGCATCCTTTCAATAAAATGCCAAATGCCGTACTTTTTGCCCATATTGACAGAACACATGGTTGGCAGTAATGTGTTTGTTAGCGCCTGTATGTTTGAATTTCGCCGGTCTCGGTAGATATTGCTTTCCATTTATCATAGAAGCAGACTGGCATGATGTATTTCTGATAGTGAACAAATTGTGTTATGACAATCACTTCATGTAACCTGAAAAGTTTTTTTATTAGTTATTACATGCTCGAGAAATTTTCATGTTTATTCAGCGTTTTTTTTTCTGTGGATACTGGCATCAGCTGTGCTGTTAGTTTTAGCTCTCAACTGAGAATGGTTATTTTAGTTACACTTACCAACTTTGTTGTAGCGTACCGTTATATTGTAATAATATATCTCCCTTGTTAGCTGGATGAACTGTTTGTCGTAATTAGTTGTACGGTTTTACGAGTTGATCCAATGTTTTTTCTGGTGCCAATTAATAGTGATCATGCTTTCAACCCTGTGATGATGAAATTACTCGACATTTTTATTTGTTCACCATGTTGGGCATATTTTTAAGAAGACTCTATGATTTGTATATTTCCTGTTAATTACCGTAACAATTAATCATTAATTAATTAATCCAGGATAAGGTAAAATTGTACAGGGCCTGAAGACAACTTTTCATATAATATACATATATATATATATATAAGAAGACGGCAATTACAGTGCCGGTAGTCGGAAAATTTTCTCAGTGTCCATACAAACTGAAAACAATAATTACGATGACTATTGATTGTAAAGTTTTACACAGCTGAAAAAATATAATTGAAATTTAAGATAACTTTTCAAAATTTGACTTGTTTATGCCTGCTTGACTATAGAAATAAACATTGAACAAGGTACAATGTACATGCTTTTTGTGTTATTTTTGGCGGCAGAAAAACTCACATATATTCATGTATTCATGGACTCCGGAATGAAGCGAGATAATAAAACACAGCTCCTGTCAAAATAGAATTAATTATATCGAATGTTACTGTCTTTGCTGCCGGTCTTCAAATGGGTTTTCTTCTGAGATAACGGATGCTGATTGAGTGGAGATTCTTCATCGGCAGGCCAGATCAAGACGACACACACTGCACATGGAATGGCAGGAAATGAGATCTTGTAGTTTCCTCTCTCTTAGCTGATTCTATGAGAGGAATCGAACTGATAAGTCCGTTGGTGTGTTGTTGAAGCCAATCAGTGTTTGGGTTGAGAAGGAGGGGAAGTACAGATCATGGAACACTGGAGAAACAGAAAAGGGGAAAAATAGACGTAGATGACTCGAAGGGATTAGCAGGCAGCGAGCAGCGGCAAATAGAGCAGTTAGCTAGTGAAGCCTACAATAGTCCCCTGACACAATATCCACTTATTATACTGACGTGATTATTTCGGGCGGAACAGTGAAGGGGCGACCTTAGATTATCTGGCTTGGTGCCAGATAATGCATACCATCACAATAGGGGAGAAATGGCAGAAATTCGCATTAATACATATAACCATGACTGTCTGGCCAGATCTGAGTGCTATGGTTAAATGGAAAATCTGGTCCGACTCTACTCAACCTGCCCTTTTCAACAAATTCCTCAATTACCCAGAATACCTCAGTGGCTCTTTGATTGGTCCAGCGGGCCATATGACAACATTTTGATTGGCTGACAAATTGTATTTAATCATGTATGTATGTAATGTGCTGTCCTTTGAAGTGTGTATATGTCGTAAATAATTGCTCCCGTCAAGCTGAGCGTGGGGGGAAATGAGAATCGGGGAAATTTATTTTGAGAAACAATAACGCTTGATTAGGGATGTGACTTGTAACTCTAGCTGACAAGACAATTTCCGGAGATTTCACTCTGTGCCACTAATTGATCTATAGTCTTCCTACCATACATGGTCTTAGTATTGATGGCCTGACTGGAAGGTCGAAGCTAAACTAACACTAACAGTATAGACCAGATATTCCTCGCCATCTACCAGTAAACTAATCCAGCTCTCAAGTCGGCTCTCCTCTATTCGGCTGACCCATCCTCCAGATATCACTGCGATTTCATTTACGCCTCTTCTCCTGGCCTATTGACACATGGCAAATGTTTGTGTTGTTGTGTCGACTTGCGGAAAGTTAATGAGTAATTAGTTTATAGCCTCCTCGGTGCACGCACTCCACACGTCGGCGTTACTGAAGATGAGAGGATATAGAAGACGTTCTCGTCTTCTGTTGTCATCAGATTGATAGGACCTGCCCTCCAATCTTGAGCAGATCCGATCATTCTTGCCATCGAATAACTTGTATTTATAGGCTGCTTGCTGATGACTTTAACCCTTCAAGTCCCCAGACATGACTTCTCAAACCATAGTCTCAACGGAGAAAGCTAAAAGCTAAATTGAATTTATGTGATTACAATCAAGTCCATCCGGTCAATACACAAACGTAGGGCACAGACTTGATTTTGGTATTTTGTATAAATAGGCTTCTTAATCTGGTGGGAAAATATTCTATTAAAATTACTATCAGGAAGGAAGTGATTTATATTCTGACTAAGTGAAATTAGTTGGAGGCTTAACAATCTCAGTGTTGCGATGACATGATCACAGAAAAAACGTGTCGGCTTGGTACTATCGAAAACTCATTTGTTCCCTTCCAAATATTTGGAAAGGAATAGTCAGCCAGCCAATCGGCTGACCATTTACAAACGGTTGCCAATATTTGCTCTCTTCAAGCATCGGCATATACATCCATTGATGACTGTCTTATTTATTATGTCTCCCCCAACTATGTTGGGGGGAGACATCTAGTGTTTGTGCTGTCTGTCTGTCTGTCTGGATGGATGGATGTCTGTCTGTCTGGATGGATGTCTGTCCGTCCCCTTGCCTTGTCTGCAAGATATCTTGAGAACTACTGGATGGAATTTCACCAAACTTGGATGGAAGCTTTATTGGGATAGCCCCCTCATTTGATTGGGTTTTGGTGTGTGTGCGTGCATTCATCCGTGTCCGGTGTCCGTCCGTCCGTCCATCTACTTGTACATGTGTATACAGGGCTTGTCTGCAAGATATCTGGAGAACTACTGGACGGAATTTCACCAAACTTGGATGGAAGCTTCATTGGGATAGCCCCCTCATTTGATTAGGTTTTGGTGTATGTGCGTGCATTCATCCGTGTCCGGTGTCCGTCCGTCCGTCCATCTACTTGCACATGTATATACAGGGCTTGTCTGCAAGATATCTGGAGAACTACTGGATGGAATTTCACCAAACTTGGATGGAAGCTTCATTGGGATAGCCCCTCATTTGATTAGGTTTTGGTGTATGTGCGTGCATTCATCCGTGTCCGGTGTCTGTCCGTCCGTCCATCTACTTGTACATGTATATACAGGCCTTGTCTGCAAGATATCTTGAGAACTACTGGGCAGAATTTCACCCCACTTGGATGGAAGCTTCAGTGGGATAGCCCCCTCATTTGATTAGGTTTTGGTTTGTGTGTCTGCATTCATCCATGTCCGGTGTCCGTCCGTCCGTCCATCTACTTGTACATGTATATACAGGGCTTGTCTGCAAGATATCTGGAGAACTACTGGACAGAATTTTACCAAACTTGGATGAAAGCTTCATTGGGATAGCCCCCTCATTTGATTAGGTTTTGGTGTGTGTGCATGCGTTCATCCGTGTTTGGTGTCCGTCCGTCCGTCCGTCCATCTACTTGTACATGTATATACAGGGCTTGTCTGCAAGATATCTGGAGAACTACTGGATGGAATTTCACCAAACTTGGATGGAAGCTTCAATGGCATAGCCCCCGCATTTGATCAGGTTTTGGTGTATGTGTGCATGCATGCATCCGTGTCCGGTGTCTGTCCATCCGTTCATCTACTTGTATCGCTTCTTTGTAATTAATATTTTTAGATACGCAGCTTTGTTTAAGATACTTATTGCATTCATTTTATAGCACTTTTCCTTAAATAATGTGCCCATTCAAGGCAGGGTGGGAGGATGGGGGAGACGTATGTTTTTGTTAAAAAAACAACCAGCATAGGCTTCATGCCGGAGCGGCAACTCAAGGGTCAAAGCGGAACCTCTAGTTTATTTATTGAACTTTGACAGTTGTCGGGGACGCTGCACAGGTGATAAACACCTATACATCAAAGCAGCTCCCTTATAACAAAAACAATTTGACAAAACATATAATATAAGAAAAAAAAATGTACATGGTATAACAGCTAAAAGAGATAGGCAATGTCTTAAGAGATATAAAACCTGGAGCTGGACCTGGAGCTCAGCAACGTCGGTTTGACAGGCAGTGCAATTGACGGGTTCGACTATATTTTCATATACATTCAAGCTTTTTTAATTCCTGGACAATTAAGTTCCTGCCGGCAACCTGGTGGGTGCATTGATGTGGGATACCGAGGCGAGTGTATTTTGTGGTTTGTAATCTTCCTCTCCAGCCTATATCTACAGCATAGGACAGATTTTTAACCATTGTTAACCGGTATAAATATAGTAAATATGCATCAGGACTATTATGCTTACATAGATGATAATTTTGGCAAACTTCAAGTCTAAAATAGTCCATTATTACTGATGAAAAATGTTCTCTATACTGAAGCCATACGAAAAAGAGGGATAGTATGAACCACAACTATTAACGGGGAGACCTGTGTCAGCGTACCCTTTGGTCTGCCAGCTTGAATCATTTGCCTAAGAATTAAAGTGCAAAAGGCAGATTGGAAAAGCTGATTGCAATGTATGATATATGATCAAAAGGGTTCATACACCTCCTGGAAAGTCCTTATAACTCCTGGAATTTTAATTGCTAACCTGGAAAATGCTTGTATATAGAGTTAAACTCCTGGAACAACTACACTTTCGTCTTCTGGGAGAACCAGCGATCTGATGCTATGTGTTGCTGTGCCAAAATTTGTTCCTGAACTTCATTAATTCGCTCATATTTGTTGTGAGTTATTGTACTAAAGACTGCTGGAAAATTTAATTATTGACCTGGAAAGTCTTGGAAAACCCCGGGATTTTTTCCCTGCGGTTAGAATATGAGCCCTGAATCAACCTTATGGTAGGATTGTGTATTAAAATAAGATATTTCCTATACAGTAATTAATCCAATAATTCAATCACAGGAAATGATATCAGGACACCATCAAATTTGATAGAACAGAAAGTTGACAAAATGTCCAAAATCGTGCAGATAGTACATTATTTCTTAGTTATTTCAATGATTTCAGAAGGTGATAAAATTATTAGAATGACAGTTTGACTTTTTTTCCACAAAGTTTGATGTGATTGAATTCTCAGGGGATTGACCTTTGATAATTCAATCACAGGAAGTGAAATTTTGCACCATAAAATCTGGAGACGGTCAAATTTATTAGAACAAGAAGTTGCCGGAATGATCCAAAATCATGCAGATAATCCATAATTTCTTATTTCTTTGATTTTATAGAGTAATCAAATTTATTAAAACAGCTGATTAAATTTTGTTCCCAAAATTTGGGATGGTTGGATATTGATACATGTAGGGGATCGAATGATTAGAGGAATTATTTGACATGCACAGCCCTCCATCTCTCTGTCACTGATGTTGGGGTACCCTATTTCTTTTAATTATTCAGATGGCAAAAGTTAACTTCAGGCATCTGTAGAGAGAAATCCTGTTAACATTCTGCAAATTCCACTAGCTGTCTTTTCAGTTCTTGGGATAAATAACATATCCATGCCACAGTATTTACCTCAGTTGACATAAAGATTATTTTTTTTCTGCTTCTAAATCTAAAAATGCTCTTCGAAAAATTAGAAGAAATAGGGTATCTATAATAGCATAACCATTGGAGTTAATATACCATCAAATGAACAAACACTCTGAAAGATGTTTTTCGTGGTGTGCATAAATTTAAAGGTCAGTTCTGTCTACATCAATTTCCCCAAGGTACATGTTTATGGACCAACGGGTTGCACAATCCAACTCTGTGTAGAGAGATAAAACATGCCAAGAACACTGACATGAAAACTTAGTTTTCACAATAAAACAAGCATAGAGACAGATGACTGGCTGTTGGCACATGATTTCCATCAGTGCAGGACTAACTTGCTCAAGTTACTGAAAAATGGGATGCGATGTCTGGTTACCATAGCAACTGACTATAATGGATAAACCATATACCCATACTGTAGAGTTGATTTCCTGAGATTTTCAGAGGAGCAGATGGATCATCGGTAATCTCAAAGCGAAAGTTGGAGAGATGGATCACGTTTTCCGGGTCACGTTTGTTTGTGGACAGCAACTGGACATAAACTGACATTTCAGACTCGCCTGATTGAATAATAGCAGACAGGAAAGACAAACTGCTGGTCTCGTGATTTTTTACCCCTGACATCTCGTTATGTCTGTGCAGTCCCATATAATATAGATCAAATCAGACCTCAAGAGAGACAATTTCCGTTTACAGCGCTAGGGTGAAGTCTATAAGAGTCAATTCACTCGCTACATTAAGAACATTATGGATTTGATGGATTTTCACAATTCTGAGCTTGGAAAAATGAGATCTCAACTGTAAAAGCTGCTTTGATTTCAACCAAAAAAATGTATCGTTGCTGCCACTTATTATTGATGAGATCCCTACGTGAAGAGAAACAATTTCCTATTATACTTTTCCTGCAGGGCTACATTTAGATGTATTCTATATGAATACATGTTGTACGTCTCATTTATCAATGTAGAAAACTTGTGATGGTACATGTTGGCCTACACTTGTTCTTTACTTATGGAGTCGTTGTGCACACCGCAGGTCATGGTAAGAATAGGCCTCAGCTCCTCAGAGAGCTTGTCGTAAGCGACTAACTGAGGCACCCGTGGGGTTCCCGGGTGTGAAAAGGAATAGGACCCCACCCATGTGGTTCCCGGGTGTGAAAAGGAATTGGACCCAACGTCGTGATATGACTGAAATATAGTTGAAAGCGACGTTAAATCAAATTCAGACACTCACTTACTTATTTATGAAGTCAAACAAGTGAGTATGCACAAGAGGGGATTTCCAAATGATTAAGAACTCTCTTTAGAAGACTCGTATAATATGATGAGAATAGAAAGGATTTGAGGTATGCAAGATAATTTTGGAATACTTTTTCACATAAAATCATTTCCGTTGTCGATGACACCTCAACACTTTTCTCACTACATTTACATGTTCATAAGAACTAATCAATCAAAACCACTGATTGTGAGAACCAATCAAAACCTCTGTTTGGGAGAAGTTCTGTGATGCAGGGTTTCTTAAAATATGCATCAGATACACCTCCAATCAATTCCATTTACAACACTTGAACATACATCATCACCAAGAATTGTATGGGTTTATTTAAACAGTTCTAATCAGTTATTTTTCAAATCAAACTGCTCAGAGTCTAATGGTGTGAATGAGAGGATTCTAGTATCGCTGTGGGTGCATGTACTCATTCAATGGTGTCATCTTACAATTGCGGAAAGCAATCGGTTCAAATCAAAACTGACATTATCAGCATCAGTACTGTGCTGAATTTTCATGGCTTCAGCCCAGCACTAATTGCACACCAAGCCTTCCTGTTTCAGCAACAGTGTTCATACTCACAGGGATGAATCAAGAGTTCGGCATTTAAACCTGGAACGCTATCCCTCACTGGCATGACTGGATGTGACACTGTATTTGATTAATAATAGTCTTTATTTCCTAGACAGTTTGCCAGTAATTTGTAAAGTCTTTGTTATCTATCAAAAGATCAAGACAAAATATTGCTTTTGCCAAACTTTCTATTAAGGATTACATGTACATGTATGTATGTGTACAGAACTTATAAAATTGATCTATAACACTGTGTTATTATTCGGTGGCTACTACAAGTTCATTCATTCCTAACAGTTCACTATTGAGAAACTAAATTAGTATATTTTTTTGTACAACTGCCAAAGTGGCGGATGTATTATATAATCGCAAGTTCCGTCCAGTCTATGACATTTTCTACCTTCAGTTGCAGTTTTTGTGAGTGGATACATTAAGGGGAGACAATGTGTCTCGTATCAAAATTGAGGTCACAGTTGAAATTAGGAAATCATTAAAAAAAAAAAAAAAAAAAAAAATAGATATATTTTCATGGAGATGCTGTGTCGCTTAGCAAAGTTGAGGTCAAAGTTCTGAAAATCAGGACATATTGAAAATGGCATTGTTTTCATGAGTGTATATATTTGGGGAAGATACCGAAGTACCGAAGTAGAGGCAAAAGGTCAAGTTCAGCCCAAAAATCAGGAAAGGGTTGATTGGTAGGGCTGTGGAATGTGACCAGATTCCATGTATACCACCACCAAGTTATGGTAAACCTATTAATTCGGAGATATTAGTCATCCTAGATGGTGCATTGTGTTCTGTAGATATACCATGACATGAAGAGGGGGAAAAACACCCTGTTGATTTTGAGGTCAAGGGTCACTGAATTCCCAAACAAGACAATGCTGTACTTTGGGAAAGATAATTGTTACACTCAAATTTTAAAATCTGTTCGTTGTGTGGGCGTATAGTGCAGCCAATTTTGTTTTGCTCATGTTTATAAATGTGAAAATCCAATATAATTGAGGATTTATATTTGCAGAAACTGTGTGCCCAGCAGTGTTAAGCAGATCTAAACACAACGGATTTTTGTGACAACTGTAACCATACAAATAATATTTTGATGATAAATATGCTATTTTGTGAATAAGTCGATTTTCAACCATCCTTTCCATGAGAGAAAGTAGGGAAAATTTAATGAATATAGTCAGCACTAAAGATTGTAACTACAGGTGGCTGATATAGTTGATATAAGCACAAATAAACATCCATGAGCGACATTTTCACGGTGTGTTTTGAAAATTTTAAGGTATATCGTGGAAAATCTTGCCCGAACTCTACTTTGTACCCTGTGGTTTCAGTTGCTCAGATTCACCCATTGGCAGCAGATTATGATCTCCCTTTCAAGATCAGTCATCCTTTGATGTCTCAGACTCTCTCCTTCAGGGATATCCTTTAAATATCTGTTCGCTTCAATAGGAGGACAATATTGCTTTTACGAGAATCTTTTTTCTGCTGCTTTCGTCCTTGAAAAAGGTTGATCTGCTTGCTCGTCGTATTTCTATGAAGGTTGTCTGCCTTCTTTGAAACCAGCACAGTGATATCCCAGAGGACCAGCCACCAATAATTGTTGTCGATTTCCGCTTTGATCTCATTTTTGTCCCTTGTGTTGTCCTGAAATTGTCCTTATAATGGTGATTTTCTCCAGCAGCTTCGACATTCACAGAAGAAGAAAGCAGGTTAAAAGGCTCATTTCTCTGAAATGAAAGTTAATTTGAGAATAGAGACTGCTCTTTAGCATCTAAGTAAAATGGCAATTTGGGACTATCGGTTTGAAATTGAGGATTTTTGGTTTTTAGTCTCCGTAAAATACTGCCTTTGAATTTGGAAATATAGTCAGACATTGTGAAACTTTCACTTGTAAAAGTGTATAAAAGCTGGAGCATCAGTAGGCCTAAGTCAAGGCAGATGTTGAACAACAGCTGTTGAAAATCCTGACAGCATTTATTAAACTGATCGTAAACCCTCAAGTAAAGTTTCCATCAAATGAAAGACCATTGCGAACAGTGTCCGAAAATATTTATTGTAATTTTTTAAGATTTTATTACACAGAGTAAACTGCAAATGAAGCATGGTATTCTATGGTGGTCTGTTGCAATCATATCTAGGTCCAGTGACATCACACTGCCTTAATACATATATTTAAAACTTTGTATGCACTTTCCAGTGCTTGATTCAAGCTTAAGGTGTGTATACTTTGAGTTTCAACACTGTTCCAGTGTGCATGTTTCACCAAAATCGGGGAAATTAAATGCAAGATTTCAAATTGACTTAGACACATATGAGTTACCATCCCCCAGGTTTTGGTGAAACATGCACATTGGAACAGTGAGTCTGTGTTGAAACTCAAAGTATACATACCTTAAGCTTGAATCAAGTGTTGGAAAGGGCATACAAAGTTTGAAATATATGTATTAAGGCAGTGTGACGTCACTGGACCCAGATATGATTGCAACAGACCACCATAGAATACCATGCTTTATTTGCAGTTTACTCTGTGTAATAAAATCGTCAAAAATAAAAATAAATATTTTCCAACAGTGTTTGCAATGGTCTTTCATTTGATGGAAACTTCACTTGAGGGTTTACGATCACTTTAACAAAATATTTGCTGCTTCACTGTACGTACATGTATTTCCATTTAGGGGAAGAGGCATTCGTATGCATCCCTTTACATGTCACTAAATATTCTCAATTTAAACCTTTTCAATTCATATTACCAGTACAGAGTCTCAGCCACTTGGAAGCACCTGTAGCTTCAGTATGCGAGAAATGAACATCGAGCTCATTTGAGAGAAAATCGCTTTGGTCTCTTTCACCTGTCAAAACAACATTCAAACTGTTCGGTTATCGACATCCAGATGTAAAGCAACTGTGTGAACAGATGGTTATCACCCACTATACTCATACTGGGGCAAATGGGCCTAGGCAAATCTCTTATCAAAATTTGATTTGACTGGGTTCGAGCAGATGAAAAGGGGCAGGGGTAACCAGTTTAAAATTGAGACAAGAGCAGATAGAAACAATGGTGTAAAATTCTTCTTAAAGAGGTACAAGGTTCGCACAGTCCTGGAATGTCCTTAAATGTCATGGAAAAATAAAAGTATGCTTTCCAGTACTGGAAAGTCCTGGAAAAATAGTATGTGTCCTTGAAAGTCCTGGAAAATCAATAGAATTACTGTGCTGCGAATCATCCGTCGGCAAATGCCCACTCCAACGATCGGGCATCGCTGTCTGGGGATTCCCCAGTTCACTGACGCTCCAATTCATTCATAAACATTCGTAGTAAATATAGTAAAACTTCTCGGCCAATGAAATATCGAATTGAGACATCCGTCACTGGGCTCCCATGGTGACGGATATTCACGGAAACCTCCGATCATTAAATCTGAGAGAGAAATGTGGAATGACCTTATGTCACGCCTTTGTCATTTTAATTCTTCGTGGCCGAGTCATCTGGATTACCGGGACTGGCACCTCAAGGAGCCTTTGCACAGAGCGAAGTGCAGGCTTTGCCAAAACACGTTCGATGTTCGAAATATGGGGGAAAGTGCCGTGAAAAGTTGCACAAAAGGTGCAAAGCACGAATCCTGCTATCAGCGTGAGCGACAAAATATGCGGAGTAATCGAACTATCACATCTTTCTTTGGCTCTTCCACGGCCGATTCAGGCATAATATCGTTTTAAGATTTAATTTGTACGATTATTTACCCATCCGTTGTCCTTTAGATTAGAATCTCTATCTCTGAATGAATTGTTCGTTTTAGTGACAAATATTTCAAGCCGAAAACGGAGCCATATTCCACGTGTATTTCATACTTCCTGGTGACAACAGGGGAGATAATCAAGGGTAGATAACCTCTATACATTGAGTTGAGAGCAAATACATTTGACTGAAAATAACTGGAGATCAGTGTAATGTATGAGCTTCTCATTCATTAGTCCACACCAGTCTTTAATTTTTTTTATCCAAGACTGAATGAAATTATGTTTCAAAATTTTTCAAGAGTAAAAATACTCTTTTGTTCCTCAGTTTTATATATTGCTCAACCATTTATCAATACATATCAGTGGACTTTGAATGAACAGGAATGATTACATGTAAATACAATACAATAATGATCAGAAAGGAATGATTTATTTTTGGGGTTTTTTTTTTATTAAAGTGAACGTAAAGGCTGAGGCAACATGCACTCTGTGGGAAAGAGCTACATTGAAATACTGAAATAGCAGCAACAAATATTTTTGGGGATTTTTTTTGCACCGAGTACGAACGAAATTATCTCCGTTGTATTATTGTTCCCCGGCTGCCGCCATGCTGGCTATCTCATTCAGAGCAGTGACGTTGTATCACCTTGGAGCTCTTTATTCGTGGAGTTAGAAAGCGCAGAAAGCATGTAAACATAGCGACGCACGAGGCGGCTAGCCTGACTTCAAGTTCTGACGAAGAGACATATGAAGGTTTACAGGGTTACCAGTTTGAACCAAAACGCTCCGATGTCGACGAAAGTAGTGAGTAGTTCATCGAACGTTTCAGGTCAGTAAACACTTGCTGGAGACACGCAACACAATCAAAACACGCTTGAAACAGCCGAGCTCTCCACCACCGCAATTACAATTCGTGCTACAGCGATGCCAAAACAAAGTGATACTACGTCACAGGAAAATATCACGTGCTCCGTACAAGCGTTTTCATTGGCGCAAGGCTAATCAATAAACTGATATGGCCGACTCCAGTCGCTCGTTGCATCAGTCAATAATTCCCGTGTTTGGAATTTTTTTTTGGAAGGGAAAAAATCACAAAAAATATTTGTTGCTGCCAAATGATACTTTTAATATAGTTCTTCCACACAGTGCGTGTGTTGTCGCAGCCTTTACGTTCACTTTAAGTAATCATGCATGCAACTTTGTCCTGGAAAACAGCAATTTTGTCCTGGAAATGTCCTGGAAATGTCCTGGAATTTTGATCTTTCCCAGCTGTGCAAACCCTGAGGTAGTAGCGTCATTTAAGAAATATTCAGCAAATAACCTATTTCGATAAAAGTTATGTCACAAAACGCGCTTTGGCATTCCGAACGTGATGCTTTGCAATGTCATACTCGATCTTAGAACTTTTATTACACTATGACGGCTTCTAACGTGATGTCATGGACACCTGCTCACGTTATCCTATGTCATCTGAGTCATATCCCATGTTAATGTTGTTCACTAGACCGAATTGAAGAATCTGACAATATTGGTCCCTATAAAAAATAAAAGACTTCACGACTTGAAAATCTTTTGGCAAATGGTGCGAGTGATCATGCTGTTAGGTTTACCCGAACAATTAAAATCACGCAACTGCCTCTTTAATGATAAGTTTAGAATAAAGAACAAGATTTTATTGGGACAGGTACAGGTACATATTCCAGTCTCTTGTGTTTGTAAAATTTGGAAGAGCTGTAGATCACTCTCCTAGATTTTGTATTGGGAGAGTGATATCTGTAATGCAAGAGTAATTCACTCTTGATGGTATTACTCTCCAATACATTTTCATTTTCCAGGAGAGTCCTCAATATCTCTGCTCAGGGGAAAAGTTGGGTGAGTGTCCTTGAATACGAGAGGCTGATATTCTACATTTTCTGTCTTTTGTGGAATTTAATAGTCCCTTCTAAAAAATATTCCAGGAATTCTGTGTCATCCTTGAATTAACACAATGTTCAATGAAGCATGACTAATTCTGATGGAAACCCAAATTGTTTGTCAACTTGGGCAGCTTTTACGCCTGAATCTTTTGATTATGCCAGCAAAGTTTCCCCTGAATTGGCTCCATTGAAGAGCTCGGAATTTTCCTCCAAAATGGAACATTAAATCTGATAGATGATTGAACGGCCATTGACAGTTAATGACACTCGAATTCTCCACAGCCTGTGCTTTCATCGTTGCCATGGGAACTCCATAGGCAGTTGCTTCAAGACCTGTGAAAATAAGATAGAGTAAGGAACGGCCCAGGATCGATAGATAAGCCGTAAATTTAAGCGAGGGTAGACGTACGATTGGATTTTCCCAAGTGATTGGGTTTGAGCTCTGTTTTGGTCTGATATAAGTAGCTTTGACAGTCCAGAGCTTCTCGCAATCACCTGAAGTTGCATATGTTTGACCTTCCAGGCCTCGCTTCTCCGACGAGTATCAGGGTATACCATCTGGATACAGTAATCCCCCTAATAATAAAGATCACAGGAAGGGAAATTTCTCACCATCAAATCTGAAGATGATCAAATTTTGATGGGGGTTTCAATTATTAGAGAGGTTAACATACCTGTAGACTTTGAGTTGATGTTGAATTTCAAAAATGTTCGAAGATTGGGCCTATATTTATCACAGGGGGGAATTTCTGTGAACGATAGATGGGGTGTCACTTATCATTAGAATCAATGAGCAGATATGTAGAAATCTAACAAAATGTACTGCAACATTATATAGTATATCAATTAGAGTTGGTAAATGAGTTCACACGAACTGTACGAGGTTTGTAACTCGTAACCATGAAAAATGTCAAGATAAAGGCTTGAGGTTTTTAAATTTTCCATGTCTTGTGAAGATGTGCAAGTCTACATGTAGTCCAGCACCCCTTCCCCAACCCATGCTGTGTTGCATAATTGTTCAATGTCCGGTTCAAGGAAAAAAACATATACATGGTGGTTGACTTAAGGTGAATGTAAGGAGAAGGTTGAGGTAGATATTTACGTACCCCATCCAAACCTGTCAGTCAGTCAATTTACAAATGCAAATCCAATTGATTATGGAGTAGAGGGTTCTCTCGCTATCATTACAGCTGCTTGATGGTCGTACATGTACTGATAAATTGACATTGTACTTGGAGCTGTAGGGCACATTCAAATTACATTCTTTCTAATTCAGTTTCTGTCAAGAATTCTTCAGCTGGTCTCCACTAATATAGGAAATTGAATGAGGGGCCTTTTGGCCTTGAATGACCTTTTCTTTCCAGGCAAGTCAGTCATGCATCGACCAAGGTGCAGTTACATATATTTCACATTTTCCTTACCTAGCCATGAAAATAAAATAAAAATAATGCTTTGTATTACGGAGAAAAAAAAATACGTTATTCTGTAAAACTGCAGTTAACCACCAAAATAGTGTGGGTTTAATATATTTCATAATGCAGAATATTCTTTTGGTAAAATAAAGCTTCACTCATAACTGAAAATAATGTTTGGGAAATGTGACAAATATACGATATCTGATATATATGATGTACAATTGGATCACTTTTGGGTCATAAGCAGAATTCCAGAGTTTCAACTTTGGAACTTCTTGAAGTATTTAAGTGGCTCTGATGTTTAAACCAGATAGTGCAGCAAACCTTATATGGATCTGTATATTGCCCTGTATGTAGTGACTTGGGATGTTGCCATTCAGGCAACTTTTGAGATATTGATTGCCATGTCCTAAATCGAAACTCTGGTGATATTGCAAAGTTGTTTAGTGGAACATCTGGGATCTACTGCAATGACATGAAGTGGAAGTGCTTGGATGTTGCCATATTGGTAAGTGGACATTCTTGGATCTTAATTGTTATATCATGATGTGGCACTCCTTGTTGCCATATTTTCAAGTGGAAGTTCTGGGATGTTTGTTACTATGTAGTGATGTGGGACTTGTAGGATGTTGCCATGTCCTGAACTCTTGGGATGTTGCCATGTTAAGTGGAACTTCTGGAATCTTGATTTTCGTGATGTGGAGCTTCTTGGATGTAGCCATGAGATGTTTGTTGGCATGGAATATTAGAATTTCTGAGATGTTGCCATGTTTTAAATTGCAACATCTGGGATGTTACCATGTTGCTATTGAAACTTTGTGATCTTTATTGCAATGTCATGATGTGGAACAATCACAATGTTGCCATGAAGTGGAACCTTTTGGATATTGCGACGTTAAATAGAACTTCTGCGATGTTCTCATGTTGTTAGGTGGAACATCTTGGGTATTCGTTGCCAAGTATTGAAGTGATACTCCTGTGATGTTGCCATGTCAAGTAGAACTGCTGGGATGTTGTCATGCTGTTAACTGAAGACACTGGGATGTTTGTTGCCATGTACTCAAACAGAAGTTTGGAATGTTGCCATGAAGTGAAATGGAACTTCTGGGATGTTGTCATGTTGTTCACTGGAATTTCTGGGATGTTGACATGCTGTTTACTGGAACTTCTGGAAGTGGAAATTATCAGATGTTTCCAGGTATACTGTGATGGCCTTATGGCTTGCTCTCTTGTAACGAAATGAGACTTCTAGGAATACATGTATTCTAATGATGTAGTGGATTGGGCAGCACCATTGTGCGATAAAATGAACTGGAAATTTTGGTGAAGCATTTTTTTTTTCATCTAGAAATAAACTGGAATATATTGCTGGGCCATGATAACTTCAAACTGTAAGTTATCCTCACCAAGATAATATTATAGCACCTTCATGTCCACTTGATGTAAAATGCAACTGGACCAGTAATGATCTGGTCAGTGGGCAGTTTGACATGTATTGATACATGTAGATAAAGGATGACCACTAGAGCTGCAGGTCTAATCGCTCCCAAATGACGGATGTTTTCAGTTCAGTCTGCTAGTGGTCAAACTGCTGCCTCCATATTTCATGTGTGTGGGCTATTAATCAACCTAACCACTGACCATTGGTCAATTTGAGACACTGATTGTCTAACAGTAAATGACCCAAGCGGTTTAGAGAGACCACTTCCTGACATCCTGGCCTGAAGGAGAATGAATTACTAACATTATTTGAAGTGTCCCCCTGGCATTTTCCGACCAGGCAATTCCCCTCGTCAGCGAAAGTACTTCCACGATGTTCAAGACTCATTTGTCTTACCTCGTTTAACTGATCGTTCAGTTGCTCGAACATATATTTGAACATTGTACAGTGTGTATTGTACATTAAAGATGCTCTCGCAGCATTCTGTGGTGATATCACTGCCATAATATGTGATGAATTGTAAGGGTATGAAGTTGAGCGAGGCTAAGTTTAGGAGATTGAAGCTGGATCTTAGTTCTTCTTGAGATTACACTCGCTCATGAATGCAAGGCTGTGTACCTCTGAAAATGACTTGTATATTCTGCAGCGTGAAATCTGGGGAGATGTATATAGCCTGGCATACACGAGAGCTATCACCTGAGTTAACGACCTCAATGGTTTGTTGGCCCTGGGGATAGCTCACTTGTGCCGGCAGTTTTGGTGAGGTTTTAGCGTCGCGAGGCCAGGAGAAAAATATGAAAATTGTTTGATAATTCTGCCTCTCAAGGTGAAATCCTCACTGGGTGCATCGAACGGAAGCTAACAGCTCAGTCATTTTATTCGACCGGCCAATGAAACGCATCTTATATTCACATGATTCTGCCATTTTTATGAGAGCCTGCATGGTCATGTGAAAGATTACTTGATCGTGAAGGTGTTCCATGGCAACAAAGCTTTTTCAGTGAAACTTTTGATCCCCGTGTGCAGTGCATAACATGAAGAAATATAGCTAGGCTTTCCAAATCAATACTACATGTACATATACATTTGGCGATGGTCCAGAGTTGTACTGAAGTTGACTGACCTTGACCTATTATATCCAGGTCAGGCTATATTTGGTATGATATTTCATGAAAGATTATATCGTCCAAATTTATACCACATATGCAACTGATGATGGAATTGAAGTCTATTGAATATCACTGAAGTTGACCTATTTTCTAAAGGTCAAGTTCTATATGTTAAGTCTGAGACCTCCGAATTCATGTTCCATATGCATTTAAGTTTGAATTAGATGAGAAAATTGTTGAAGATGACTGACCTTGATCTATGTTTTCAAGATCAAATTACTTGATTTGATTATGAGCTAGCTATATCGAAGAGTATATCTAGAGCTAAGAATATGGTCATGCTCTACCAGAACCTTGGCAAAAGCTGACCTGGCCCAACTTTCTATGTATTTCATATACAACAGAACTACAGTCAACCCCACTAGATCTCATTTTTGTTGTCCCCCGCTACTTAGTAGGGGGGGGGACTTAGAAACACCGGTGTCCGTAATTCCGTAATTCCGTGATTCCGTAATTCCGTAATTCCGTGATTCCGTAAGATTTTCTTGTCCGGACAATAATTCGTGAACGATTCAACCGATCAACTTCAAACTTGGGGTGTGCCTTGACATTGGCGAGAGGATGGTTGGGATTGTTTTTCAGCAATGTGCGTAATCCAATATGGCCGCCGTCAGCCATTTTGGATTATAAGCAGTACGATCTTAGATTTTCTTGTCCGGACAATAACTCGTGAACGATTTAACCGATCAACTTCAAACTTGGGGTGTGCCTTGACATTGGTGAGAGGACGGTTGGGATTGTTTTTCAGCAATGTGCGTAATCAAATATGGCCGCCGTCAGCCATTTTGGATTATAAGCAGTTCGATCTTAGATTTTCTTGTCCGGACAATAACTCGTGAATGATTTAATCGATCAACTTCAAACTTGGGGTATGCCTTGACATTGGTGAGAGGACAGTTGGGATTGTTTTTCAGCAATGTGCGTAATCTAATATGGCCGCCATCAGCCATATTGGATTATAAGCAATTGGATCTTAGATTTTCTTGTCTGGATAATAACTCATCAACGATTTAACCGATCAACTTCAAACTTTGTGTGTGCCTTGACATTGGTGAGAGGACGGTTGTGATTGTTTTTCAGCAATGTGCGTAATCTAATATGGCCGCTGTCAGCCATTTTGGATTATAAGCAGTTGAATCTTGTCTGGACAATAACTCGAGAACGATTCAACCGATCTACTTCATACCTGGGGAGTGCCTTGACATGGTTGAGAGGATGATTAGGATTGTTTTTCAAGGACGTGATTAATCCAATATGGCCACCATCGGCCATACTGGATTTCATTGGATTATAAGCAGTTGGATCTTGTCCGGACAACAACTCGAGAACGATTCAACCGATCTACTTCATATGTGTGGAGTGCCTTGACATTGTTGAGAGGAGGATTAGGATTGTTTTTCAAGGATGTGCTTGATCCAATATGGCCACCATCAGCCATAATGGATTTCATTGGATTTTAAGCAGTTTGATCTTGTCCGGACAATAACTGGAGTACGATTCAACTGATCTACTTCAAACTTGGGGAGTGCCTTGACATCGGTGAGAGGACGGTTTGGATTTTTTTCAGCGATGTGCATAATCCAATATGGCCACCGTCAGCCATATTGGATTATAAGCAGTTGGATCTTAGATTTTCTTGTCCGGACAATAACTCGTGAACGATTTAATCGATCAACTTCAAATTTGGGGTGTGCCTTGACATTGGTGAGAGGACGGTTGGGATTGTTTTCCAGCAATGTGCGTAATCTAATATGGCCGCCGTCAGCCATATTGGATTGTAAGCAGTTGAATCTTGTCTGGACAATAACTCGAGAACGATTCAACCGATCTACTTCATACCTGGGGAGTGCCTTGACATTGTTGAGAGGAGGATTAGGATTGTTTTTCAAGGACGTGCTTAATCCAATATGGCCACCATCGGCCATACTGGATTTCATTGGATTTTAAGCAGTTTGATCTTGTCCGGACAATAGCTGGAGTACGATTCAACTGATCTACTTCAAACTTGGGGAGTCCCTTGACCTTAGTGAGAGGACAGTCATGTATTATGTTTTATGGATGTGCATAATCCAATATGGGTGCCATCTGCTGTATTAGATTATGTTAAGCTCATCAGCGATATCTCCATTTTCAAATCATACTCTTATCAATGATATGAGATATCATCGACCCCAAAAAATCGACCATAGAGGTCCTTGGCCCCCGCAGCAGCAGCGCCAGTTATGGTGGATGTAATCCACCATAAGTGGTGCTGCTAGCGGGGGACATGGACCTCTATGGTTGATTTTTAACCTAGTTGTGTCAAAGTTCTAAAACTACCTGTACATCTTATGCAATGCATGATTGCTGAATGCATAGTCAATATAAAAACTGATAGCCAAGGGGTATTGGAGCCAATTGGGCTACTTTTTAGAAAGGTGAGTTGTCTCACCTTTATTATGGGATCTAGAAAATTTCTGATTTTAGGGTTGTCCGAAGTACACGTATAAAAATACATGTAGTTCCAAATTGTTTATTCTTTCTCAGACCAGAATAGTTATCCTTCAGTGGTTGACAGGCTTTGTAGGCCATTTTTAATGGCCATTAACCTTGTTAAAACAAAGTGTATGAAGGTAGGGTCTTGTCAAAATTTAGCTAAACGTGGTAGGCCATTAAATGTAGATATAAATGGAACATCTATTGAAAATGTATCTGAGGCTAAGTTACTGGGAGTTATTATAGACGAAAAGCTCTCCTGGCATTCACACATCCGAAGTCAATGCAAAAAAATATCATCCAAGCTTGCTCTGTTAAAAAGAATTAAGAAGTATTTGCCATTGGCTGCACGAGTTCTGTATTATAATGCTTATGTTTTACCACTAATTGATTATTGTTGTTCCATATGGGGCTCTGCTTCCAGAGAGTCACTCGACTGTATCCTACGTCTCCAGAAATATGCAGCAAGAATAATACTAGATGCAAACTATAGTACCCCAAGCCATGAACTTTTCGGGTCATTGAAATGGATGACCATTTATGAAAGGATAAAGTTCCATAAATCAATCTTGATGTTTGAATGACTTAGCACCTGAATATTTGTCTCAAAATTTCATTTCAACTGCCTCTGTACTTCAAAAACAATTACGTTCTACATCATCAAAAAATCTGATTATACCCAAACCCAGGACCGAATCTTTCAAGCGCTCTCTTCAATATTCTGGCGTGACTCTCTGGAACCAGTTGCCCCTAAATATTAAACTGTCAAATAATTTAAATAATTTAAATACTTTTAAGAGACGAATGGAAACTTGGATTTTTTCAATGTATGATTCCGGCATTGCTCATAGAGTGTGTCTCTAATAGTTGTTCACATGACAGAACTGTTCGATCTTATTATTTTGTTTATATTGTAAGTCTGTGTGCATGTTGTGTGTGAGTCTGGACTTCGTCGAGGGTTTCAAGGAAGATTGGTACTTGTACCAAATGATTTCACCTCGTTAAATAAAGTATTATTATTATTAGGCCTATATATAATCACTTAGCATGTACTTGATCTCTTACCTGTATTAAATAATACTCTGTTAATTGTTTTCCTTTGAGATATCAGATTAATACGCACTAAAGTATGGAAGCCTGCTATGGTCACTCTTTCAAAGATTGACCTCAGCTCAGAGAAATACAGTTCAGGAGGCAACATGTACATGTGTAAAGAGCTGCCCTAGCATATGCTGGGTCTAATTTCTCACGAATGAAGAGGTCAAGCTAAAACTAGGTCATCACATGGACTGGACATGGACTGGTGTTTGGAATATATGTACATGTAGGTAGTGAAATTAATAAATCAATTGAAGTTAAACTTAGAAATAATACTATCTGACATGTCTGAGAACTGAAATATTCTGAGATGGATGTCTTGCCACTTGTTGTTACATGAACTCATGTGTTCTAATACTTCCGTTCAGTGCCAGTACCGGGTGTATGTATAATAGTAGTACCACTACACATGGATCAGCTTGGTATTATGGCCAGTTTTTCGTGTGTTTTCTGGGGGCTTTTTCAAATAGACACTATTTTGAACTGAAACTATGGGAAAGAAATCTGCTACTATTCAGCTATTCTTTTGAGTTTTACTATCTCTACTATTGCAGCCAGTCAATCGATAGTCTCTGAAACTGATACTCGGATATGACAATCAGTTAAAAACTATTTTTCCTGCGAGCCATAAATTACAAAATACTAATTTACAAATGAAAGTACAGTGCAATAAAATCTAGATTATGCAAAGAAAAATTCACTTGCGATGTATGATATGTGTCTCAACCCTCAATAAAGCAACAGTGTTTATTTTCTGAACCACCTTTCTATATATGCCCATGGGCCTAGTTTGCTTGTTTTAGGCATGTTTTTTATACTTTGAATTAAGACACAAGTATGGCAAAGTGATTTCTCCAAATAGTTGCAATTTTAGTTTTCCGTCATTTTTGTGACATGATCTTGCTGCAGATTTTCCCCACAATATTGACATGTTGGGCATCAAGTATTATCAATCTCTTAACTCACAATACATGTATGTGACTACCTCCACTGCAAGTTGCCGCATATAATCAAGGCGAGAATGCAGCAATCACTAAATGTTTCGATAATTGCGTAATGATTTATGACCCATTCCAATGTCTACCTTGAACTAATTACAGCTCAGCTCATTAGATTAATTGTATAGCTGTAGCGTTGGTGAGCTCCAGCAAAGTGGTAAATCCTGTTTTATTGCCAATTCCAGCCAGATTTTGACGGCTTGGGGACAAAATGGAGTTCCGGCCTGGCCCACTGTGGGTAAAACCTTTGAGGCCGATGCAGTGATATAGGTGCCGATGGAATGTCACTCTGCGCTGTTAACGATTGTTGTGGATAATGCACTCATTATGACAACCAGAATAATATCTGTTACAGGCACACAATTGTGAATTAGTCAAGGTGAAAATTAGGGATAGATGATATCGGGAAGGAGAACAAAAAAATAAATCACTTGGATTAAATTGCAAACACCTTTACAGTCCACTGGACAGACTCAGCATGTTGCGAAATATTATCCAGTAGTTTTAATAGGCAATTTAACTATTTTCCCCCCATGTATTAAAACGAATTTGACGAGTTGTTGGTTCACAACAATGTAAATGGGGTCGTGTAACCCTTGAGTACAGCTTTGCATGAGTTTGTTGTCTGATAGTTTAATGGTAGCTCCTTGTTTCACATCATGTCCATATCATGATGATTTTCATTTAATTTTCCCAATCCGCCTAAAGCTAATTACCCATATATATTTTGGCAACAATGGATTCCTGTTGCTTCAATGCATTTTGCTGAGATAATGTGATATCTAGCACTGTAATATCACTTGTCTTTATTGCATCATGTACAGTACAGGGCAAAAATAACTTAACATGGAACACAATTCCAAGCACAGTCACGTAAGCGTCGCGCTCTTGTTCTCCACTCGACGTGTCAGCTTTTACTGCAGCATTATTTTAACCGCAATTTGCACATGAGGGAATCACGATTTGCACACGAAGGAATTACGTTCACGGTTTTTGTTCAAGTTGTTTCTGCCCTGTACTGTAAGCGTCCTGTCTGTGTCTTGTGTGCTGTCCTCGGTGTTTTTTAGGGTGGTTGGAGGGTGTCTGGTTGCATCTGCTTCAAAGATTTCTTCTTTGAAGTAGCAGGAACGCAACTTGGCTGGGTGGTGCTTGGTTGGTTCATCACGATATAGCTGAAATATTGTTGAAAGCAACGTTAAATTCTATTCACTCACTCATTCATTTGGCAACAATGCCAATGGATAGACTCTGACTATGAATAGTGAGTGATTGAGTGAGTGAATATGATTTGACAATATTTCAGTCATATCACGATGTTTGGGTCCTATTGCTCTTCACACCCAGTATCCCACGCATAGGGTCCTCTTCCTTTTTACATCCGGGACCCCACAGGTGGCTGACTATATGAATAGTTGGGGCAAATCCACTGCCCAGAAGACTCCTATCAGCTTGGCCGAGTGGTCAAATAATTGAGGATGATCAATCGCAATGTATGTCGTCTGTTTGACGCAGTAAATAAGTGTGGTGGGGATGGGGATCCGGCTTGACATGAGTAATAAAAGAATCCGGTGAACAGTAATAGCTTGAGATAACAAATTGTTTGGGATCCAAAATCATATGCAAACACTGGTCATAAAAACTGCCATGTGTGCTGGGCTTAAGCAATTTAACATTTTTACATTCAATATTAGTACTGGTATTTTTTATTTTTTTTCCTTTTTATACGCCCGCCAAAAAGGCGGACGTATTATGTGATGGCGGTTTCCATCCGTCTGTCCGGTTCTCGTGTCCGGTCTATATCTGGGACAGTTTCCTATCTACAGTTCCAATTTTTGGTGAGTGGATACCCTATGAGGAGACGATGTGTCGCGTACCAAAACGAAGGTCGAGGTCAGAGGTCAAAGGTCACTGGCCTAAAAAACAGAAAATCACTGAAGTGCTCGTGTCTGGTCTATATCTGTGAACGTTTTCTATCCACAGTTGCAATTTTATGTGAGTGGATACGCTAGGTGGAGACGATGTGTCGCGTACCAAAGTTGAGGTCGAGGTCAAAGGTCACAGTTGCCTAAAATCAGGAAATCATTGATCATTGACAGTTTTTTACCCCTCGGCCAAATTTGGCCTAGGGGTATTGTACGGCTGTCCGTACGTACGTCCGTACGTCCGTTACCGCGATATCTAAAGAACCGTTTCATGCATGGCAACCAAACTTGTTACATCTATTTATCTTCACGTAAATCAGAAGCCTATCGAAAATGAGTCATCTCGGACAATATTTTGCAGAGTTATGCCCCTTTTTACAAATAAAAATCCATTTATGATTTGTTATTGGGATAATTTCAGAACTGTTCCATATACAACATCCTAACGTGATACAGTTGTTTCTCTTGACCTAAACTAGATGCCTATCGAAAATGAGTCGTGTCAGAAAGTATTTTGCAGAGTTATGCCCCTTGTCTAATAAAATCCGTTACCGCGATATCTACAGAACCATTTCATGCATGGCAACCAAACTTGTTACATCTATTTATCTTCACACGTAAATCAGAAGCCTATCGAAAAGGAGTCATCTCGGACAATATTTTGCAGAGTTATGCCCCTTTTTACAAATAAAAATCCATTTATGATTTATTGTGATAATTTCAGAACCGTTCCATACACAACATCATAACGTGATACAATTGTTTCTCTTGACCTGAACTAGATGCCTATCGAAAATGAGTCGTGTCAGAAAGTATTTTGCAGAGTTATGCCCCTTGTCTAATAAAATCCACTAATTCCTATGTTAAGTTTGCATATAATTTCTATATCATGTTTGTATACTATCACATTTATTTATTGATTGGATGACTGATTTATTGATTTATTCTCTTACACAATGCAAAGAATGCCTGCAAATCTGTTTTGAAAATGACACTAGATGCCTATCAAAAATGAGTCGTGTCAGAAAGTATGCCCCTTGTCTAGCAAAATCCACTAATTCCTGTGTTAAGTTTGCATATTATTTCTATATCATGTTAGTATACTATCACATTTATTTATTGATTGGATGACTGATTTATTGATTTATTTTCTTAGACAATGCAAAGAATGCTTGCAAATCTCTTTTGAAAATGACATACATGTCCCATTTAGTATACATGTACTGTATTTATCTAGCCATGTGTACTGTTGTTTTGGTGAGACACCAATACAGCTCTTTCAATTTATTCCAGAAACAAATTAATTTAAGGGGAGGAAAACTTTTCTTTTTTTTCAAAGAAAGTACACTTACAATACCAGGGGTAAATATTTCTTCCCACCAGCCAATCAATTGGTAGAGACACCCTTACATTATAATAGCTGGGGTTCAGAGCCGAGGGGTTTCGATAGCGCAGCTTCATGTTATCTACAGTTCTAATTTTTGGTGAGTGGATGCCCTAGGGGGGAACGATGTGTTGCATCCCAAATGTAGGTCGAGGTCAAAGGTCAGTGTGACTGAAAAATCAGGAAATCATTAATAATTTCTAATTTTTGTGAGTGGATTCAATAGGAGGAAATGAAGTGTCACATACCAAAAAAATAGGTCGAAGGTCAAAGGTCACTGACCCCAAAATCAGGAAATTATTACAAATAACATTTTGTTTGTGTCAGTAGGTACATTCGGGGGACACGATGTGTCACCTACCAAAATGTAGGTCAAGGTCCAAGGTCAAGGTCACTGTGACCCCAAAATCGTGAAATTGTTAAAAATCATGATTTTTTTAGCCCATTGAGAAATTATGGGGAGCCGTTTTGTCATGTACCAAAATTGAGATCCAGTTGAAATAGTCAAGGTCACTGTGACCCCAGAATCAAGGTCAAAGGTCAGTGTGACCTAAAAATCAGGAAATCATTAAAACATACAAATTTTTTGTGAGTGGATTCAATAGGGGGAAATGAAGTGTCGCATTCCAAAAATTAGGTCAAGGTCAAAGGTCACTGTGACCCCAACATCAGGAAATTATTAAAAATAATATTTTTTTGTGTCAGTAGATACATTAGGAGGACACGATGTGTCACATACCAAAATGTAGGTCAAGGTCAAAGGTCAAGGTCACTGTGACCCCAAAATCGTGAAATTGTAAAAAAATCATGATTTTGTTTGTGTCCGTTGAGAAATTACGGGGAGACGGTTTGTCATGCACCAAAATTTAGGTCAAGGTCAATAGTCAAGGTCACTGTGACCTCAGAATCAAGAAATCTTTAAAAAAAAAAAAAATTTTTGTATCAGTAGATACATTACGGGGACATGATGTGTCATGTACCAAAATGTAGGTCAAGGCCGAACATCAAGGTCGCTGTGACCCCCAAAATCATGAAATTCATAACAATCTGATTTTTTGGAGTCCATTGATACATTGAGGGAAGACGATGTGTCGTGTACCAAAATTTAGGTCAGGTCAGGTCAAATGTCAAGGTCACTGTGACCCCAAAATCAGGAAATCATCAAAAATAACTTTTTTTTCTGCCAGTAGATACATTAGAGGGACATGATGTGTTACATACATGTACCAAAATGTGGGTCAAATGTCAAGGTCACTGTTACCCCAAAATCAAGAAATCATTAAAAGTCACATTTTCATATGCATGTCGAAGACGAGGTCGTGTAATGCGATGTTGCGTTCTGTCCATTCATCCATTAACTCTTGCTGTCCATGTGATATCTCTAGTTTCAAGGTATGATTGGTATCAAACTTTGAGTATACCTTACTCGCGTGGCAAAGAGGAGTCATACATTTTTAGATCAATTTGTCAAAGGTCAAGGTCACAGTCCCCAAAACTGAATCAAGTTTAGCTGATTATTTGTGTTAGGTTGGAATATTCAGAGTTCTCTCCCCTACATGTATATGGCATTTGTCCTAGGTTGGAATATTCAGAGTTCTCTCCCCTACATGTATATGGCATTTGTCCTGTGGAGTTGTCTCCCATGTTTGAAACAGCTACATTTAGTTAAACTGTTGTGACATAAAAACCATACATTTACTAATTCAATGGGGAGAGGGGTCCTCCATGAACTTCAGTGTGGGATATGTGAGCTCTCGGCTCTTGCTTCAAGGTCAACTAGTTACCAAGTGTTAAGCCCATTTTAGTTTATCATTCAATATAAGATGTGATATATGTTACATTCTCAGAAGCACAAAATTGTAGACCTTTCTCTGGATTGCTAGCTACCAATTGGAATCAAGGCTATTAAACAACCTTGAAATTTGGATCAATGTAATTCCAGATATACGGGCGTATATTGAAGCCCCTTGGGCTCTTGTTTATTATTCTTCTGAGCAGGATCTCTTGGTCCAGTGTGAGACTACAGAAAGGCACGAGTTAAAGTCACTTATTCTATTTTCACTCTCGAAAGCTTGGCAGCTATCTGGCAAAAGGGCTATTCTTCCCATTGTGATTCCCATGTTTCATTGTGATAATTTCCTCAGTTGACATGTACTGTGAGGTGGTCTCTAATCTGATATTTTACCCAAGTGTTACAGGGGCCAATATAGGCCACACTAGTCATTTAGGTTCTGGCTACTTTATGTTCACAGTCGGCACATAATTTGATTGATCGCCACACACGGATAGACAATCTCACAGTGTACGCTATCTTCACAATTCCCCATCTTCCGACTCCGAATTGAGAATGTATGGGACTCGATCACCAGAGACTCCCAGTTCTGTAGCAATTTTGATTGCACATCTCAAGAAAATCAATTTCTCTAGTTGGCATCCATCCAGACCTTTGTATTTTCAGTAGATTTGTAGGAAATGATAACAGTTGTAATTTGGGGCTGAAATTTGGGCAAAACAGTTTATCTCTAAGTATATGACATAGAAAAGAACTTTGGTTTATAAATAATGCATGATAGTATTAAGCATTATGGTAACCTCGCTAATAATTCACTCCCTTCATCAAAATTCAATCACTGCCAATTTTGAGGACAAAATTCAATCCGCCTTTTGCGCTATTCCTAATGCCGGTTTCGGTCACAAGGTGGCGCTAGCGCTCACAGCACTTTGGTCTGTTCCGGTTTAGCTGTCTGCTAATGTAAACATGTGCAGGAGGGAAGGCGGGTATTGTATTTCGCCTCGTTTCGTCAGATTTTCTCACTGATGGAGACGTCCTGGTTAGTTTACGTAAGTATAGTCATCAAGTCTAATTTTTACTCGTTTGTACAAGCATAATAAGAGTCGCTTTGTCAACAAATTGGGCAATCAGAGGTCGTCGTTGTTGTTGTTATAAAACATCTGTTTAGTTATACTAGAGTCTTAAATTGCGTGTCATCGACTCAGGGATAAAGGATTACTGTACCGTACGATTGTGGAGGCATTATCACTGATAATATTGTCGCGGTTCTCCTGGCTTCAATCGGCTTTAATCATATTGAGATGATTTATTCTCTTGATAAATTGCAAATGTTTTGTTTTAGTTAGATTGTCCTCACTCAGTCAGTAGGCCTAATATTGGTCCCAGAGAATAAATTATGGAAGTGAATCAGTCAAAATATTTTGTATGTTATGGGACAGAACAGGAATATGTAGATATATATATATATACATTTGTTTCAATGCATTTTGCAGAAGAAATACATGGTATAATAATTAGATAATTAAAAAATTAAAAATAAGTAGCTATTAGTGCAAAAACTACTTCCTCAGTATTTATGAGAAGTTAGAAGATATATGGCACATTAATTTCCTGTCCAGTGTGTCTTTTCACAATAAAATTATGAAACACTACCAGCAGTCCCAACTGAGGCGGGGTGGGTTCTTGTTTATCACATTATAATCATACAGCTACATTAACAGCTACATGATAGTCGGGTTAACTAATAATTCGATTATTTCTCACAGTACTTAATCAAACAAACTGGCCCCTGCTGATTGTTTTTAGTGGAGTGTGGTTTAATCAGGCTGAACTGCCGGCCACCCATCATGTTTTATAACGACAACAACGGCGACCTTTGATTGCCCAATTTGTTGACAAAGCGGCTCTGATTATGCTTGTACAAACGAGTAAAAATTAGACTTGATGACTATACTTACGTAAACTACCAAGGACGTCTCCATCAAAGAGAAAATCTGACGAAACGACGCGAAATACAATACCCGCCTTCCCTCCTGCACATGTTTACATTAGCAGACAGCTAAACCGGAACAGACCAAAGTGCCGTGAGCGCTAGCGCCACCTTGCGGCCGAAACCGGCATTAGGAATAGCGCAAAAGGCGGATTGGTAGTTCTAATAAATTTGATCACCCTCTAAAATCATTGAAATAACAAAGAAATAATGGATTATATGCACCATTTTGAACCATTTTGTCAACTTCCTGTTCCAATAAATTTGATCACCCCCAGTTTTTAGGGTGTGAATTTCACTTGCTATGATTAAATTATTAGAGGGATGACTGTAAGGAGTGTTATGGTGGCATTACCTCATTCTAGATGCTGCAGTATTGAATTGCATGCCAAATGCATTACCTGATAGTATCAAATCTGAAACAACATTGTGCACTCTCCAGGTCATGGTAAGAACAGGCCTCGGCTTGTCATAAGAGACGACTTAAACTGGGGTGTAAATAGGAATAGGACCCTACTCGTGTGGGTTCCAGGTGTGAAAAGAATAGGAACCAAACGTCGTGACATGAATGAAATAGTGTTGAAAGCGAAGTTAAATCATATTCACTTAATCACTCGCTCCATAGTAATAATGACTTTCTACATTTTATGCTCTGCATTTGGACGCATACAAATTTTACTTATGATATTTATGTCAGCTATCCAAATATAATGCCCATTTCCATGTAGAATTTCCATAAATGATTTGTGAAAAAAAACCAAAACAATTTTCAGCTTCTAATTGGAGCTATAATTTATTCCCTTATTTGGTATGAATAATTAGCAGAATACAGAATATATACATCAGGTATTTATGCCAGCAGCCACTAAAAATTTGTCAAAATATCACATCCTGACAGTGAATGTCTCTGAGGTATATTTTTCACTCTGTAGTCTCAGCAATGACCAGAACAGAAAATTACCATTGATTACATCTGAATTTAAAAATAAAAACTAGTGTGCCCTCCGTCATAATTTTTTTTTTTATTTATTTTTTTTTTTCAAAAAGGATAATAAACAATCAATTTTTTTATTTGGCCTAATATCTCTTGTTCCACATGTACCAGAAGTAATTTTGAGCCTGACTTGTGGAGAGTCTAAAGGTCTCAGAACATTTGTCCCTGGTTGAGGACCTCAATTTACCTCAAATTAGAGGATATAAATGCTGCCCAACTCAGAGCGTGTATTAAAGTGCATTTGCCAGTATGTAAGAAATGGAGCGGCTCAGATAATCTGAACATTGGAGTAAAAAGATGATATCTTGCTGGTACTTGATACATGTTATTATAGATATGCAATGAACCCGGGAATTTATTACAGGGGGAACTTCCTATCACCTGCTGTCCTGTCAAATATGAAGCCATATCCATGGATTGTTTTTGTTTTTATCAAGCACTCTCGTGTTCGATGCCCGGATGTGTGGCTTTCCTATGCCACTCTAAAGGTCACTGCATGGTTGCTTATTCGGGACAAATCCTTTCTCACTATCAGCGTTTTCTTGACTGCGCTGAATTCTCTGTTTCTATTACGATACAATTCCAGCGAGGTTTGCTAATCTACTGCCAATGAACCTGTGTTGAGTTAATATGCCCAGCTATTCCATGGGGTTATTTATGTATTGACTTTCTCGTTACTGTGCCCATGTAGATTCAGGTAAAAGTATATGAACTAACGGATATAAAAATGAATTCTATGATTTTTCGGCCTTGTGAGTCTGGATGGCTCCCAAAATAGATGACCGTTATTTCTCTAAGGACCAGAAATCTGTTGCGCTGTAAACTTAAGGCCATCAATAAATAAATTGTGTTTCAGGTAACACTATACCTACCCAAAATAATTGGTCAATTTTATTGTACAGTAGGCCTTATTTTTTTTTTTAAATTCAGAATTATCAGTACCAGTAACATTTTCTAGAACTCTTTTCAATTCTTAACTTTTCTGAGTTTTTACATGTGAATGTAACACAGTAGATACAAGTAAATCCATCTATACATTGCTAATCTAGTACAAAAAAATAATCTTCTTTTTGGACATGTTGAAATCTCATTATTGCATAAATATACTAAAAAGAAGAAAAAAATACAAAAAATACTGACCTATCTTTTGATGGAATTCATTACCTGAAACACAAAAATTATTAATGAATGGTCTAATACATGATAATATATTAAACTGACTGCATGGATTGTTTCAGTGATAGATGCATGCACCGATCTTTGCATGTTGGAAGTAATACTGACTGGTAAATCAACAGAGATTATCAAATGTTTTAAGGTACATGTACCGGTAAGCATGATTTGCTGTAAATTCTTAAAAATCTTAAAATTAACATATATATAGTGTTCCTATCACTCTCCTGAATTTCTACCCAGGTGAGTAATTTCCGGGCCAGTTTTCTGTCCCCCCACCGGGTACCGAAGGGAGACTTGGGGATTTGCTCCGTCCGTCATTCCGTCGTTGCATCATTCCGTCACGCTTTCCTTAATTGTGACTGCAATAACTAAAACTTGTCTTTCAGCAACCTGCGTAATCCAGTATGGCCGCCATGGCCGCTGCGGCCTTGAACCTATTCAGCCATGCTACCTAAGCTTATGACTGCAATAGCTCAAAAACAATTTGTGTGATTGACATCAAACTTGGACAGTGAGTTTGTATGAGTGAGAGAATGGCTGGGATTGTTCTTCAGCAACCTGCGTAATCCAATATGGCCGCTGAGTTTTCGACCTTATTCAGCCATGCTACCAAAGCTTGTGACTGCAATAACTCAAAAAATATTTATCCGATTAACATCAAATTTGGACAGTGGGTTGGTATGAGAAAGAGTATGGCAGGGTTTGTTTTTTGGCAACCTCCGTAATCCAATATGTCCGCCATAGCCTTGACCCCCTATTGTCATCAAACTTGGACAGTGAGTTGGTATGAGAAAGAAGATGACTGAGATTGTTTTTCGGCAACCTGCTTAATCCAATATGGCCGTCGTGGCCGCTGAGGCCTTGACCCTATTCAGCCAAGCTACCTAATTAAGCTTGTGACTGCAATAACTCGAAAACAATTTGTCCAATTGACATGAAACTTGGACAGTGGGTTGGTATAAGTAAGAGGATGGCAGGGTTTGTTTATTGGCAACCTCTGTAATCCAATATGGCCGCCATAGTCGTGACCACATATTGAACCATGCTACGTGAGCTTGTGACTGCAATATTAACTCAAAAACTATTTGTCCGATTCACGTCAAACTCAATTGGACAGTGGTTTGATATGAGTGAGATGATAGCTAGGATTGTTTTCGGCAACCTGCATAATCCAATATGGCTGCCATGCTGAATAAGTTTGACTACAAGCAATTTGTCCGATTGACTTCAATCTTGGACAATGGTTTGATATGAATGAGATGATGGCTGAGATTGTTTTTCACCCATCTGCATAATCCAATATGGTCACCATGGTCTTGACCCCAAGTATAGCCTGGTGAAAAAGATTACGGAACCACAAAATTACACCATCTGAGAGTCGCGTAGCAATGCACACTTCGATGCTCTGAGCAGTTTTTTACCTCTCGGCCAATTTTGGCCATGGGGTATTGTCGTCATCTTGTACGTCCGTACGTCCGTACGTGAGCGAGATAGCCGGAAAACGATTCCACTGATGAATTCCAAATTTGGTATGCTTATTTACCAAGTCAAGGACCAGAAGCCTATTGAATTGGGACCTGATTGGGTGAAAACCTTGGCGGCCATCTTTAATTTTATGCAAAATGGATAATGATCCATATCTCGGAAATCGTTCAACTGTTCAATACGAAAGTTGGTATACATCATCCATACATCAAGCAACTTTCAATGAATTACCAATCTGGCTTTTCTGATTAGCTGGAAACCCTGGAGTCCATCTTTAATTTATGCGAAATCGATAATTATACATATCTCGGTTATTATTCAATTGTTATATATGAAAGTTGGTATACATCATCGATACATCCAGATACTTTGAATCGGGACCTGATTGACCAAAAAGCCTTGCCATCCATCTTTAATTTATGCAAATACATGAACAAAACATGCCGGATACTATTATGGTATACATTTCAGTTAACCCACGAACACTAATCATACCCTGATTTCAGATAATTAGGCATGCTATGTACGGTAATTAGTGACTGATAGGTACCTAAAGCTTCATTATTTAAGCAGACTGATAATTAATTGTCCATCCCAGTCATTTGATATAAGAGAAAGTCACTGAAATTGTAAAATAACATCTAACACTTTTATAAAACTTCATAGTATATTTGCAAAATAAATCTAAAAGTTGATGACAGTCAATAATATGTTTTGACTAAAATAAACCTAGTTTATATTAAATTTGGAACACCATTAAAACATATCTTCATACTGTGAAGATGGGTTCAAATAGGAAAACTAAAACAGATGCTCTCAGCTCAGTTGAGCTTACACCCTGCAGTGTTAAACATAGGCTATAACACATGGCCAGTAGACCCCAGATAATCAGCCGATGCACAAGCTGATGGATCAGATTTCTTCAAGCTATCTGTAACTTAAACTCTCTGTAGTACTGGTATGTTACTGTACTTAAAACTCCCACTCAATTTTGAAAACTAAATTCAGACAAATAAAGATCTAAATGGATACAGGACTCTTAAAAAGTATGCCTGTCACATCTGGTTTCTTTGAGTTGGCGGTAATTTTGGCAGCCATCTTATAATTTATGCAAAATCTTTAATAATGTTTATCTCTGATACAATTTGAGTGTTCTATGTTAAATTTGATTTACAGCATTGATATATGAAGAGACTTGCATTAATGAATAATCACATCAGTTCCTCTGAGTGGCGGGAAGGATGGGCGGCCATCTTTAATTTATGCAAAATCATTAATCTCAATACTGTTCAAATGCTCAATGTAAAATTTGGTATACATCACCGATGCATCAAGAGATTTATGCAATGAATACCGGTTTCTCTGATTGGATGGTAACATTAGAGGCCATTTCTAATAGCAAAATTTTTAATACTCTGTATATTTGTTACTTGGCTGCTTGGTGTTCCTGACATCTTGGTTCAAATTGAATACATTATGAATGAACCCAGAGCCAAGGGGTTTTCAGATGCGCAGCTTCGTATTTGTCTGAGAGTTTAAGTGGAAAAGGGGGATTTTCAGATGAATTTTTCATTTCCCACGTGCAGAATGTCGATTTTTCCTGTTCTTAAAGGAATGCTTACTTTATTTTATATAAGTAATTCCTATGACAAATGTTAGACTTTTAAAGAAATATAACCAACTATTTTACTGTCGTTGAGAGCGATAACCTATTACTTTTATTACGATTTGTGAAGCCATGTTTCCAATTTGAGGTCGACGTGGGTGCCGCCATGTTGCCTGTGGGATGACGTGACTGATATCGTCAGCATTCAGGACAACGTCATGGCTAACGCTTGATCCAGGGATGTTCCACGTTTCAACTACGGACATTTGAATTACTCTGGGTCCGAGTTTTGATTTGAGGAAGAAAGTGGCGCGGCAGAAATCCCACAGGGGTAATTTCTAAAAGGAAAATGATTTAGGTTATCTCCACCAACTGAGAAATTTCTTCCCCAAGTTTTTCAACTGAGACTTGCCCGATTCAATTTGGACAAATTTTGAAGCTGAGCGGGAAACTAAAAGAGCATCCTCTGCAATTGCGCAGTGATCTCGGTTGAACGATGATGCTTCTAAGTTTGTAAACATTTTCATGATTACACTTGAGCTACTAAAACCAACTAGAACATTAGTGGATTTACTGGGTTCCTTCTCGTGCGAATCATCGGCATGACCAACATGATGAACCTTAAATCTCCATGATGTCCCGTATTGGTGCAATGGCAGCACCCAGTGCATGCCGTGGCGAGCAACAAAATATTGAATATTTCTTTTATTTTGCATTCTATCAACATAAGTTTTATGAAATAAGGTTTGGAATACAATTGCTGATAAATATAGTCACACTCAAAAATAAGGTAAGTACTCTTCAGGCCTCTTGTTTTGTGAGACAACAGGCGAGTGACAATCACTCGCCTTATTTATTCTCAGGAGTGTGGTTAGCACACCTAAAATCACACCCCTTAAATGAGTCTAGGCGAGTGATGGGTTATCTCCCTTGATAACAGACGAACAGTGACCAATAATGATGTGAAATTTGACAGTGAGTGGTTCTCCTGCAATTTTTCTTTTCAAAAAATGAGGTGGGTGTTTTTTAAATTTATTATTATTAATTTTTTTATTTGGCACACATGTTCTTTCAAACTTAGAGCACCAGTGGAAAGTTGATGTCAACATTGATATGTCAAAGACAACTATTTCCCTGATTTCTGCGATTAGAACTCATTATATCAAAGGATTTAGATCCAACTAACACCCTTTTTAAAGAATGAAAATTTATGGGGAGTTAAACAGTATCCCAACTATATTTATTTATATATATCAGAAGTCTCCCCTTGTAAATTGCTGATTCCAATAAATTAGAATCAGCCACCAGAGTCCCATTGGAATGATCAATTAACTGAAATGTCTGCATAGAAAAACTTCCACTTGTGAATAGAAGCCAAAGAAAAGAAGCCGACAATATTATTTACCAACTGGAAGAAATAAAATCAGATAGTCCGATTCCGTTTCATAACAGGTCCGACTTTTGCATGCACCGGACTACCGTGCAAGAGGTGACGCGCAACCGGAAGTAAATTTGGCGCGGGAAATGTTGATAGAGAAACCCAACAACAAGGTCCAACAACAATGGCTAAAGATCGGCTTGAAATAAATTTTCAATGGATTATTTCTTGGATTGTCCGTTCCTTCAGATAGATCTAGACTTCTAAAAGGTATTTACGAAAATTGATCGCATTTTATCGTTTTTGCTATATAAAATCCTACTTGCCGCATGCGTAGATTGTTTTTGCAAGACAAGTTGTCGCCGGAAAAATTCACTTGCCGGCGGCACGTAGGCAGGCGTTATTTCGACCGCTGACCATTTAACCGGACGTAAACACATGCGTTGCTGTCGGAAGGCAGTTTAATGGCACACGTAAGTTGGTAATGAATTTAGCTGCTTTGACTGTTTTTTAACGACCGCGAAATGCCAGGTGCGCTATAGTCGCGCACCTAGTTCCAAGTTCAGGAGTGCGAAGGTGCGGGAGCGCGATCGCGCGCCTTAAAACGAGAGGCCTGACTCCTTTAAGGTGGTGTACCACATTGCGATCAGTCTGCACAAAAATTAAGGCTGAACTCTCCAATGTGGTCTACATGTATTCTCTGACCTTAGACTGCGAATGGACTACTGGTAGTATATTTTGATTGAATTTAATTGCAGTATTTTAACCACAGCTTTCGATTTGGAGAATTACAAGCATCCCCGAGAGAGAGCTCGGAAACAGAGCTCTCCATCTACACATGTAAAGCACAACATTATGTAAAAAAACATTTGAACTCATCAAAGATTTATTGACCAGAGTTAAACGACTCAACAGTAGCCAGTATGGCCAAGAGTACCCTGCCTGAGCTATTTTATTGGCATTGATTCTATTCCATTGTGTTTTATTACCGGGATCGCTGGCTCAGCAATAATATAACCCTTGATTAGTAGGATCCAATAACACAGCAGGACATGCATTAATGTTTCTCTTTCTTATCTGTTGGCAGTTCTGGGACCAACAGGGCTTGAGTGTAATAACTTCGGTACACACATCACACATTCATAGAATTCAACTTGGTTCCAATTGTACCTGTTGACACATCTTGTATGTGTACTGTACTCGATAACATTAGGCCTACTATGAACTTTTAAATAGTAAACTCGGTTGTCAAATGCTCTCCTTTAATATAATTATTATGCTCCCCCCACTCTAATTAGAGTGGGCATATAGCAATTGCTTTGTCCGTCTGTCCGTCCGAATTTCCTGTCCGCACAATATCTCAGTTAATATATGATGGACGGGATTGAAAGTTGCATGAAATGTGGCCTGTGCCTCGTGGTTGTGCAGCGTAGAGTTTTTTCCGAGTTTCGGTTATATTTTCAAGAGTTATGGCCCTTCGTTCCTGAAATCTCTGTGAATGGGATTTGTCCGGGCTGGATCTTGGTTAATATTGTATGGACAAGTATGAAATTTGCATGATATGTGGTCAGTGCCCCATAGTTGTGCAGCATAAATTTTCTCCACGTTTCGCTTGTATTTTCAAGAGTTATGGCCCTTTATTCCTGAAATATCCGTGAATTGGGACTTGTCCGGGATGGATCTTGGTTAATATTGTATGGACAATTATTAAATTTGCATGATATGTGGTCAATGCCCTGTAGGTGTACAGTGTGAATTTCTCTGCGTTTCGCATATATTTTTAAAAGTTATGGTCCTCTGTTCTTGAAATGTTTGTGAATTGGGACTTGTCCGGGCTGGATCTCAGTTAATATTGTATGGACAAGTATGAAATTTGCATGATATGTGGTCAATGCCCCATAGTTGTGCAGGGGCAGTGTTGGACTAAAGCAAAATGGGGGTCGGAGATTGCTTCTTGCCTGCATTACATTTTCAAGTAATCCTCATTTTTCCACATTTACGCGTTCATGTCTAAATAATGTAGAAGCAATAATACAGAAAGTTGCTGTCCATTACCTTGTATGTCAAAATCCTCCATATACTCAGTAAAACCCTACAGGAGAGACAGAATTGGATTTAACTCGATCTGGCCTGAAGTTTGAGGTGTACCTCCTGGGGTCGGAAGCAGAACGTTTTTGCTATCCCTAAGACTAGAGTGCTAAAACTTGAAGCACTGTATTCTTTGGATCAAGCTGTACTAGAGAATGTAAAAAAAAAATACAAGATGGTCATCATGATAAAGTCACAGTGAATTCATTTTCAAAAAAAGGCATTTTTTAAATGATTTTTAGGTCAGATTTTTCAAATTTTTTATTTATGTGTTTTCTTCGCAAAAATGGCTTGATAAGTTAGTGAATAATCTGATATGAATAGCTTTAGCTCATTTTTCCTTGCCGAAAAGCAGGAATTTTGATGAAAAATGACAAAAACATCACTTTTCTCGTGCTCCACATGGTCACCATTTTGAATTTACCCATGATCCTCTGCTGAGGGGTTACGCAGATTGGTTCAGAATGACCTCAGCACTGTAACATTGAGTTATATTGAAACGTTGAGCTAAGTGGGGTAAGAGACACTAAGTCATCATTCTGATCACCGATTTAATTTCTGTTCAACATGGCTGATATCAGGTTATAATTAAAATAAAGATGTAGTTTCAGAGAAATGGACTGAAATGTTTGAAATATGCAGTAGAGTATGAAATGTCCATCATGAGAGTTCTGAATTCTGAGTTATTTCTAACCTGTTTACATTAATCCCTCTAATAATTCAATCCCCCCATATCAAAATTCAATGGGTTCTTCTTATAAATATGACCACCCTCTAAAACAGTTGAAATAACGAAGAAATAATGGATTACATGGATGATTTTGAACCATTTTGTTAACTTTCTGTTCTAATAAATTTGATCACCCTCATATTTCATGTTGGAAAATTTCATTTTCTGTGATTGAATCATTTAATGGATTATCATATTCAGTTCTCCAAACTAGCCTCAAACACTTCATAATTGAACACGATGTTTGTATACTATATATACAATGCCAGTTGATTCTTATTTTGAAATATGACAGTTGCAACTTGGTCTAGCTGTACTAGTAATTAATATTAATTCCGTGGGCGGTCAGAATTTCTTGAGAGGGTGTCATTATGCCCCCCCTCTAACTAGAGGGGGGGCATATAGCGATCGCTTTGTCCGTCCGTCCGTCGTGCCGTCTCTCTGTCTGTCCGTCTGTCCGTCTGTCCGTCCGAATTTCTTGTCCGAGCAATATCTCGGTTAATATTTGATGGACAGGATTGAAACTTGCATGGAATGTGGCTAGTGCCTCGTAGATGTGCAGCGTTGAGTTTTTTCCGAGTTCCGGTATAATTTTCAAGAGTTATGGCCCTTTTTGTGAAATCTCTGTGAGTGGGACTTGTCCGGGCTGGATCTTGGTTAATATTGTATGGACAAGTATGAAATTTGCATGATATGTGGTCAGTGCCCCACAGTTGTGCAGCGTAAAGTTTCTTCACGTTTCGCTTATATTTTCAAGAGTTATGGCCCTTTGTTCCTGAATTCTTCGTGAATTGGGACTTGCCCGGGCTGGATCTCGGTTAATATTGTATGGACAATTATGAAATTTGCAGGATATGTTGTCAGTGCCCTGTAATTGTGCAGCGTGAAGTTTCTCCGCGTTTCGCATATATTTTCAAGAGTTATGGCCCTTTTTTCTTCAAATTTGTGTGAATTGGGACTTGTCCGGGCTGCATCTCGGTTAATATTGTATGGACAATTATGAAATTTGCAGGATATGTGGTCAGTGCCCTGTAGTTGTGCAGCGTGAAGTTTCTCCACATTTCGCATATATTTTCAACAGTTATGGCCCTTTTTTCTTCAAATCTTTGAGACTTGTAGGGCTGGATCTCGGTTAATATTGTATGGACAAGTATGAAATTTGCATGATATGTAGTCAGTGACCCATTGGTGTGCAGCGTGAAGTTTCTCTGCTTTCGGTTATATTTTCAAGAGTTATGGCCCTTTGTTTATCAAACCTAAAGTGAATGGGATATATTCATTTGTCCAGGCTGGATCTCAGTCCATAACCGATTTGGACCAGAAAAATGGCTATATTATATGTTATCCTACATTCCAAAGCAGACAACATAGGTCCTGAAGTTAAAGTATGAAGTTGCCTCAAAAAGAGTGAATTGGGTGCAAAATTCAAAGTTCACTGATCGCTTCATAATTTCACCACAATATACTCCAAAGGAATGTAGGTCTCATAACCAGGTCACATTTTCGGATTTGGCGAAAGCCCTGGCGACCATCTTGCATCGAAACATCGTATTATCACTTGTTGGCTGATACTTGGAATATGTATTATGTGAGACATGGCAAAAAAAGTGACAGAAACAGAATTTTTATAATTATCCAAATTAGGCCTCCACCAACCAATAAAGAACAGAACAATGGCGGGGCAGTGTCAGATTAAAGCGGAAGGGGGGGCATACAATTGAGCAATCTCTGATTGCTTCCTTCCTGTGTTCCATTTGCTTATTTCTTAGAGGATGTGATGATATGCTGTCCAACATGGGGACATAACATATGTTTTGGGGCTCTGAGAGGGGGTCATTTACACCCAACGACCCCCTTGGTGACACCCATGAATTCTCAGAAGAATTGATACTGCAACTCTTTCAGCAGTACTTGCACAGTATATCTTTACTACAGCATGACTATTCTCTATCAAATTCAAGAGCCAGCTGCATGGTCTGGTACAGATTCAATCTCAAGACAATTGTTTTGCATCGTGTGCGTGCCAGCGATGAATAGGTGGTAATGGGGAAATAATAGACATATCATGAAAGTGTTTTTCCATCCCGCTGAGAAATCAACGTATCGATTAAACTGTCAGCGCTCAAGATTGATGAAATTTTACTGAGCCATGGAAACAATGTTGAAACATATGACCTTCTGTTGATTCCTGATATGACTTTTGAGTATGTTTCTTTTAATCCCCCTTCCCCCAATCCCCATGGCTTTAACATCCTGTATAGACTTCATTCGTACATGTATGCTGATGATATATTGCATAATCCTTTTCCACTTTCTCATTGTCATGTTGTTTTATAATTAGGTCCATGTTTTTAATGTCTCGGGTTGAACCAGATGGAACAGAAAAGGAGGAACCGGCATCCATCCTAATTGTACATGAGCGTGACATGTAGACATTGTCGTACAATGCGTCAATAGATAATGGAACTTTATTCGAAAAAACATGATAGATTCCTTCGAATGGTGACACTTTCTGATGAAGTCTTGGTGCCGAACTGACTATTCCTCTGTCTACCCAACAAATCCCAGGCTAAAAATGCTGCCAAGAAAAACCCTATCTCTACATTATATAAGCTGTCGAAAGGATTCTTGTTATATTACCCACGATCCCTTGCATTAAACAGTGGTAACACGAGTTTCCACTTGATCTACAGGAAGCTGGAGAAAATCAGCCAATCAACACTTGACATGTTTTACGATGGGGTAATTTCCTGGCCATGTTGGGTTATTGGCTAGAACCATAAACGCCATCGCCAAGTCTAGAAAACTGAACTATGCTCTTGGCTTGCAGGCAAAGTCAGAACTCAAAACATGGGCAATTATCTTGCAATATTTTTTTTTTTTTTTTTTTTTTTGAAGTGGTGGGGTGTGGGGAGGGAGGCAGAGGCAGCGGGCAGTATAATCAGTCTTGCCAAACTGTGGAAAAGCCTGTCATATAATAGGATCATTTCTCTTAAGCTTCAACAACTAGCTCTTTCAAAAAAAAAAAGAAACACAGTGAAATCTGTGAATACCAACACCTTGGTAAACCGACCAACCTATAAATACTGACACTATCCATGGTCCCAACAGTTAAATTCAAAGTATTTTAACTGACCATGATAAACCAGAACCCTGTCAAAACCGACACTATAATCTGTTCCCAAGCATGGTCGGTTTACACAGGTTTCACTGTAATAGCTGAACCCTTCCTGACAAATGTTAGCAAAACCCCCAGAAAATACTCGCAAACATTGCAGACATATTCTAGCAAACATATTCTAAATGAATAAACCTACCATTACCACATAGTAACATGTACATACAGAAAACTACCTGCAAAATGTTCTGGCAATTTCTTCCTGCAAATTTAGCATAGACAAATATTCTAGCAAAACCTTTAAGAATAGCATCAGGGCAGTTGAGGATATTCATGTGGTTGGATTCGGTCTATTACATGTACATGACCTAACAATTCAATCACTTGAAGTGAAATTTCCTACCATAAATTAATGCAGTCATCCCCTGCCCGACCCCAGTCAGGGGATATAAATTTTTCCATCATAATTTGAAAAATTTTCATTCAATTCACTCCAAATTTTAAAACAAGATATAATTGTTGAATAACTCTCAGTCTACTGATTTTCAGGTCAACGGTCATAGTTTCTTTATTAAATTTTACCTATTATAATATATTGTGACCTACAATGTATATCTAATATCAAAGGTGGTTACAGAGTGGTTTCGCCTAGGAAATTTGTAGAACTAGAGTTGTCTCTCCTGTTTCTGTAAAATCAACCATCTGCAATTGAACTATTTTGTCATTTTGTGTCTGTTTGTTGGAAAACAAAGTATCATGCCAAAATGGTTTCACTCTCATGTAAATCACACTTTTCACATTTTTCTTTCCACATTGAGCAATTTTGCTTCAAATGAATTTACTTCATGTCTAATATATTTTTGTTTTTTGGTTTGTCTCATCTGACTTCTCAGCTCATGACTCTTGTTAGAACAGGAAGTTGCCAAAATGGTCCAAAATTATACAGATAATCCATTATTTCTTTATTTTAAGGATGTTTAGAGGGTGATCAAATTCATCAAAATAACTGATTGAATTTTGCACACAAAATTGGGGGGCTTGAATTTATTAGGAGATTTACTGTACAGTTTAAGCATTCCAACATAAATAACTGACAAAACTACTCAAAATTCTAATTTCTTTCATGTTTTTGTGTCTTTTCAGATATTTCCGCTGTACGGCATGTACGCTCTTCACCGGGACCATTTGGGGGGCCCGATAGGAAGTTTTCCGCCCCTGCACTGGGCTACTCCCATATCACACAGGCACATGCCTTCGAGCAGCACATTGCCCGTTGTGATGAAGTGGAGAATATTCCAGAAGTCGTCGAAGAGACGGAAGAATCGCCACCTCCTATGCAAAGGTTAGACTTGTGGGTCATTAATCTGGCTACTGTCCAATCAATGGATTTCTTGCTTGATCTTTTGTTACTTTGATCTGACAAGGGGAATAATTCACATTGTTATAAGCTTAGCAACCAATCAACACAGCCATAAAATTGTCACTGATTCACTTCGATCTGACGTGGAGAATAATTCTTCTGGCTCGCGTGATTATGACAAAATGAATGAAGAGATAGAGTAATACATGTACCTGGAAAGATCATAACTGAACACTGTTGATATAAAAATAGCATTGCAATAAATATGCCGTCACAATGAAGTACAGTGTAAACCAACCAACTATACCAACATCTTGGGTCCTAATACTTAAATTTGAGGTATTTTGAAAGTTGTTAAACCAGAATCCTTTCAAAACCAACACTATAGGGGAGATTGGGGTACAGTGGGACATGGGGCACAGTGGGACAAGCCGTCTAGCTCCTTTGTTAAGTACAGGAAGCACATTACAATATTATCAGCAGAAAGCTACCATCCCCATACAACACCTATATTGATTACATATAAAAACTATGATTGATAAAAAATTACGAGCAAAAAAACTGTTTTTGAGCAGTCCAAGTAAATTCTGAGAACTAAGGATGATATTTTGTTATACCAAGTTTTCAGCAGTACTTCATTGCTGATTTGTTACTACTGAGAAAGGATGGACAAAGGTACAATTTAAATTAAAAAGATTTATTATCTCAGATGTATGTGTTAGTTTTTTTCATAAAATGGAAAATACTTTGACCCTAAAATGATATCAAAATGCATTATTTTGTTTTCTAGATTATATTAATTGCTAACCCTATCAGATTTGATGAGTTTTACTAACACTTTCAAAGTCAATTGCTTTCGTTGGAATGAAAATCATACAAATCATATTTTTTCCTCAAATTTTGCCCCTGGGAAATATTTTACTTGAAGCAGGGATCTGAAATTGCAACTAACTTGACCATCGTTGTTGAATCTTCTAAACTCATATGAAACATATTAGTATATACTTGATATAACATGTATTTTGACTATTGTCCCATCGCACCCCAGTGGGTGTCCCAGTGTACCCCATAGTGGGGCAAACTGGGACACATTTTTTTACGTTTTTAAAAACGAATTCTGGAGAAAAGTATAAGAGATATTTCAGAATTTTTTGCATGACTATGTCATACTAAATATAAGTTATAACGAGAGCATAGAAGGCTACACTACATGACAATAATAACAGAGATTTTTGCAAAAAGGTGAAAATTGTCCCAGTGTACCCCAATCTCCCCTACAAGCAAGGTAGGTTTACACAGTTTTCATACAGGTATTAAAGTACAAAGTGGTATGATAATGAATTAATTCTGAATTCAGGCCAGGTAAATCCTCTAAAAATTTAATCACCCCATTAAAATTCGATCACCCCCAATTTGTAGACAAAATCCAATCAGTTTTTCTAATAAATATGACCACTCTCGTAAAATCATTGAAATAATAACAGAGTGCACGATTATAGACCATTTTGTCAACTTCCTGTTCTAATAAATTTGATCACCTTCTGATTTATAAAGGTGAGAATTTTTAGCTCCTGTGATTGAATTATTAAAGGATTTGCCATACTTTCTATATTAATATGATGCCATAGATATAGATTTAATCAGGGCCGTAGCCAGGATTTACTGAGGGGGTGGTTCGCCTTAACTCCAAAAGGGCACATCAGGGGGTTCGCTGTATGGGAAAAGGGGCAATAGGGGGTTCGCTTCGGTGTTTGAAAAGGGCATTTATATGAGAAAAATAAATATGGGGGGGTTCGCCCAAACACAGAAAACTCCCCTTGGCTACGGGCCTGTTAATAGAAAGTAATGGATGATAAACGATATCTTCTACTCTGATAGTTGGACTAATTTGGGAGCATTGGAGGAATTGTTTACTGAGAAAATAGTTGTTCAGCTGTTAAAAGAGTGACCATTAGTCTTACGGTAATCCACCTAATAATTCAATCACAGGAAGGGAAATTTTGTCCTATAAAAATATCAGGGGTGATCAAATTTATTACAACAGGATGTTGACAAAACAGTTCAAAAAGCATTATTTCTTCATTATTTCAATGATTTTTGAGGGTGATCAAATTTATTAGAACAGCTGATTCAATTCTTTCCCCAAAATCGGAGGTGATTGAATTTTGATAGGGGGATTGAATAATTGGAGAGATTACTGTAAGATATTCAATATTATGAGACATCTGATTTATGCCTTACTTGTTATTTCGATACGATTGAAGGAAGCAGAGAAATCACAGTACTGGTATGGCACCTGAGTCACCAGTCCGAGAAACACCTGATGATGAACTCCCTCCACCCCCACCCCCGCCTCCCATCACGGAGGACGATTTCCTACCAGGCACGCCTGTTGACTCACCGTACTTGTCGTATCTGGGTCGTAGCATCAGTAACAAGACACCCTCCAGTAACATGTCGACCAGAACAGACGAATCAGAAGATGACTCTAGAAGAAAAATCAAGGTATGACTTAATAAAAATGTTTGGCTGGATGTTTAATCTCCAGTTCCTCCTTGAAGCAACACAATTTGACAATTTTTTTTCTTCAAAAATTTAGATCAACCAATCGTTTGTGTTGTTGCCTGGATATACCCTGTGATGTACTGAGTTCAAGAAATGTGATACACTGGTGGACAATTTTTATATCGCATGAACCAATCAGTTTTTGTTGCACATATATGTCAATCAATATGATTGGTCCACTAGTTGCATGGTCTTCTATCAGTTGCTGTGTTTGTTACAGATGTGTCGGCCATTGTGATTGATTCGCAAGTTCATGCATACATGTAGTGTTCTATCAGACTGTCACCTGTCACTAGAAATGAACGTCTTCTACTCCCTTAAATGCTCTAATGGTCCTGCTCTAATACATATCAGACTCTGTCACCTGTCACTAGAAATGAACGTCCCTTAAATGCTCTAATGGTCCTGCTCTAATAGTTCAATTGCCCTATTAACATTCGATCACACTTTTATATCATTCAATCATCCCCTCATGTTCTTGTATCATGTCCTTAACTTTCCATTCTAATAAATTGGATCACCCTAATATGTTTGGGTAAGAAAATACACTTCCTGTGATTGTATACACTTCCTGTGATTGTGTACACTTCCTGTGATTGTGTACACTTCCTGTGATTAAATACACTTCCCGTGATTGTATACACTTCCTGTGATTGTGATTGAATACACTTCCTGTGATTGAATACACTTCCTGTGATTGAATACACTTCCTGTGATGAATACACTTCCTGTGATTAAATACACTTCCCGTGATTGTATACACTTCCTGTGATTGTGATTGAATACACATCCTGTGATTGAATACACTTCCTGTGATTGAATTGTTAGAGAGATAACCGTATTCAGTAGAATTTCTCTACTTGGGTCTCCAGTATCTAATTTGTGGAATATTTTTGTCTTGACAGCGCCATCCTGTGGACAGAGCATACTACATCGCTAAAGAACTCTTGATGACAGAGAGAACGTATAAGAAGGACCTGGAAGTTCTTACCATAGTAAGTTGAGCAGTGAGATACTTTTAAAGTCTGTCCATTATTCGTCTACTTTGGAGCTTGTAAAAACTCAGTGGTTGGTTTCACATATTTGCTGCGTGTACCACAAACTGAAATCTGCATGCAGATGCATTTCTCCATGATATTTATAAACCATCACATTTAACATACGCGCGGTAATTCCCCTAATAATTCAATCACAGGAAGTGGACTTTTCAATTCTATTATTCAAACACTGAGAAAAAGCAGCATTCCCATTCTTCTTTCAAATTGAAGAAAAGCCATAGAAAGATAAAATGTGACACTCTGTAGCTGGTGCCACGAAGAATATTTCCAGATATAAGCCATTTTTGCTGCACTTCCGGTGATCGAATTATTAGGGGAATTACCGTAGCTTTTTTGATTCTCTCTGTGTTGAATTCGATAAAATTTGTATCGTGTACTGAAGCTCAATTGTCTAGGGAATTGAATTATTGGGGGATTTATGCATTACATAATATACGAACATGTAGCTTACCATACAAAAACCAATTTGCATTTTTTTTTTTTTTCAGCATTTCCGTAATGCAGTGACGTACGAGGATCAGATGCCCCAGTATCTCGCTCACCTGTTGTTCTCTCATCTTGAGTCTCTCTATAAATACCACTGTAATCTTCTCAAGGACATCGATAACAGGCTCTCCATGTGGTCAGTACAATTACAACAATGCAGGATATCAGACAACATCTTAAAATAGAAAAAAAACATAGATCAATCATTCTCCCGTTGCCAGAGTTTGTAACGTTCTATAAGTCGATGTAACCCCCTTTGGCTGCACTGTGCAGAAAAAAACGTGGCGTGTATGTGTACTCAATCTGTGTTAATGGGAAATGCATCCACTAAGTGTTGTTACAAAATTAACAAGTTTCATGCTAAATTATTAGACAAGAACATCTGATACAACGTCTTGCTTAGCTGAGTCTTGCTAAGCCCACAGCACTCCACTGTGATTACAAGTGGACGATGCTGATTGGCCAACAGCCATGTGCACACAAGGTGTGCACTGCGATTTCATTTATTTCAATCACAGTGCAATTAGAGGGTATATCTGACAATAGGAGCTATACAATCTAATGCCATGAGAATTTGCTAGAATGGAATATAACGGTCCTTGAAAACACAAATGCAGTAGCATTTTTGTGGCAGACCAGATTACCTTTTCATCTCAAACCATATTTCCAGTTAAAATTCAATGACTTTATCATTTATAGACATTTTTTGATTAACTATCCCTGAATGGGCCATGTTGTCCACCAGCTGTGTCACACTGTGAGATCAACCCATCACATGAGCATGGTTAACTTAAGATCACTTAACGATAATCTGAGTAGGTCAAACAGAACAGAGAAAATGCTGAACCCAAGTTGAATGGGCTGTCACTCTGGTGTTAATTATAAGAACCAACTTTTCAGAGGCAAAAATCCCCAATTTTGTTTTGAAGACATGATTAAATAATCTGATCTCACAGTACACAGAGTATTATTCTTACAATATGGCATTCAACTAGAAATGACTAATGCTCAATTTTCTGTTGATGAGATGTAAGTACAAGAGTCCAGTATCAAGATGAATTCTGATTTCAAAATGTCTAGTGTTACAGAACAGCGAGTCAGGCAGGCAGGCATTAGTTATTTTCGCTTTCACCATATTTCTTCTAATTAGTGACTACAGTGACTGAAAGATATAATTAAATCCTATCTTCAGGTGTTCATATCTTCAGGTGTTCATGTGTTCGGGTGTTCCTTTTCTCTTCAACAGGGAGGGTAAATCCAATGCTCATTTAAACGGTGATTATCAGAAGATTGGTGACATTCTGCTCAACAACATGAAGGTGCTGGAGGTAAACAGGAGTACCCATGATGCTCTACTTCCCATAATACTCTACTTCCCATGATTCTTTACTTCCCATAATTCTCTTCTCCAGCAGGAGTGGAGATCGATAACCACCACTAATCTCTTTACCTCTGCCACCTCTATATATTGTACATACAGGCTGATTAGAAGGTATTTCTATCAAGCCTTAGCTATAGTGCCGTCCTTGACTAATAAGTTGTGTACTCAGTTTGGCATATGTTCATGAGTTGGCTTCAAAGATGTCTCTTGTGATAATTATTAAGCTTTCTGCGCTAATTATGCCCCCCCTCTAACTAGAGGGGGGGCATATAGCGATCGCTTTGTCCGTCCGTCCGTCTGTCCGTCTGTCTGTCTGTCCGTCTGTCCGTCCGAATTTCTTGTCCGAGCAATATCTCGGTTAATATTTGAGGGACAGGATTGAAACTTGCATGGAATGTGGCTAGTGCCTCGTAGATGTGCAGCGTTGAGTTTTTTCCGAGTTCCGCTATAATTTTCAAGAGTTATGGCCCTTTTTCTGAAATCTCTGTGAATGGGACTTGTCCGGGCTGGATCTTGGTTAATATTGTATGGACAAGTATGAAATTTGCATGATATGTGGTCAGTGCCCCACAGTTGTGCAGTGTAAAGTTTCTTCACGTTTCGCTTATATTTTCAAGAGTTATGGCCCTTCGTTCCTGAATTCTTCGTGAATTGGGACTTGTCCGGGCTGGATCTCGGTTAATATTGTATGGACAATTATGAAATTTGCAGGATATGTTGTCAGTGCCCCGTAGTTGTGCAGCGTGAAGTTTCTCCGCGTTTCGCATATATTTTCAAGAGTTATGGCCCTTTTTTCTTCAAATTTGTGTGAATTGGGAATTGTCCGGGCTGGATCTCGGTTAATATTGTATGGACAATTATGAAATTTGCAGGATATGTGGTCAGTGCCCTGTAGTTGTGCAGCGTGAAGTTTCTCCACATTTCGCGTATATTTTCAACAGTTATGGCCCTTTTTTCTTCAAATCTTTGAGACTTGTAGGGCTGGATCTCGGTTAATATTGTATGGACAAGTATGAAATTTGCATGATACGTGGTCAGTGACCCATTGGTGTGCAGCGTGAAGTTTCTCTGCTTTCGGTTATATTTTCAAGAGTTATGGCCCTTTGTTTATCAAAACTAAAGTGAATGGGATATATTCATTTGTCCAGGCTGGATCTCCGTCCATAACCGATTTGGACCAGAAAAATGGCTATATTATATGTTATCCTACATTCCAAAGCAGACAACATAGGTCCTGAAGTTAAAGTATGAAGTTGTCCCAAAAAGAGTGAATTGGGTGCAAAATTCAAAGTTCACTGATCGCTTCATAATTTCACCACAATATGCTCCCAAGGAATGTAGGTCTCATAACCAGGTCACATTTTCGGATTTGGCGAAAGCCCTGGCGACCATCTTGCATCGAAACATCGTATTATCACTTGTTGGCTGATACTTGGAATATGTATTATGTGAGGCATGGCAAAAAGAGTGACAGAAACAGAATTTTTATAATTATCCAAATTAGGATTAAAGCGGAAGGGGGGGCATACAATTGAGCAATCTCTGATTGCTTCCTTCCTGTGTTATAATTGCCAATTCTTCAATTGTGCAATGATACACTTTATTTACTTCTGGCATGTTTACATACATATCTGTGGTGGTTTAGCAAAAGAAATTGTTGTTAAACGCACAGCGTAATGTACGAAATCGATTGGGCTGCACAAGGCTGGATACGTGTACCACATGCACCAATCTACAGTACAAGGCAGAAATAACTTGCTCATAAACGCGAGTGAAAAAAAACATTTTCGCGACTATAATTTATTAATCGCAGCCGGAAAACTCGCCTAAATCGCGCAAAAAAACAAAAGCATAATCGCGACTGAAATGCGTACGGTCGACGCGTTTCAGTCGAGATTATGCTTTTGTTTTTTTGCGCGATTTAGGCGAGTTTTCCGGCTGCGATTAATAAATTAAAGTCGCGAAAATCTTTTTTTTCACTCGTGTTTATGAGCAAGTTATTTCTGCCTTGTACTGTATGTATCAGGAATACATGTTGTGCACTAAGACTTAAGTGCACTGTTTGTCAACAACTATTTATAGGAGACATTTCCATCTTAATACACAAAACAATTTATTTGAATTAAGTTTATTCACCAATAATATGTGATTTGTGGGAAAAAGCCCCAGGGGGTTTGTACTATCCCAAATAATACAATAAGTAAAAAAATAAACAGTTGATAATATTGGTGCGAGGTGATAAAATATATAGTTATCTATGATAGCTGTGGAGCAGAAAGGTGATCAACTCTATGGTATTGAATAGATTCTGAGTTGTACAATTTCACGTCAGCAATATAAAGATAGGTATAACCATGGTAACTAATTAAATGTTCAAGAGATTAATGTTTCAAAATGTATTGAAAGAGAGATGAAGATACACAAGATTGCAAATTAAATGTTCAAACTTCGACTGTTGTTCCACTTGAGTGAATGTACTAATTGGCTTGTGCATAATACGGAATTCCCCTAAACCATGTGACTGTCTCAGTTGACCTATCATGACCTCGTTTTTGCTCTGGAAATCTGCCGGCTAACACGACAAATGTTGTTGGTGTAAAATGTTGCATCACCCACTCATTGCCCCTCTGTCGGGCAGCTCCAATGCTATAGGCTATAGTGCACGATTTGTGTACTTCTCATGCACTACTGGTGTACAATTAAGGTACATGGTTATGGGTAGTATCGTATTGGTGCTACTTACAAGCCTGCAGTATGGTAATTTATAAATAAAAACTTAGGTTGAATATGGTTTTCGGATTTGCATAATTCCCATCAGATTGGACTTGGTTTTAATATGGCTTGTGTATCTGTGTTTTTCGCAGTTGTACAGTAACTACCTGGAACATCAGGAGGAGATAATCTCCGAACTGGAACAGGCGTGTAAACGGAGTAAGAAGTTTGAACAGGCCTACAAGGAGTTTGAGGGACAGAAGGTGTGTTACCTTCCCTTGAACACCTTCCTACTTAAACCTGGTCAGAGACTTCTTCACTATAAACTTATCCTGGAAAGTAAGTGCTTCAATCTTTTTGCATTAATTGTCAACAAAAAAATTCTTATTGTTTTCATCTTCGCCACCTTAGGCTGAATAAAATGGAACCC